>PVJO010001870.1:0-158401 GCA_004026905.1 Hystrix cristata
TTTAAAAATTAGAAACTGAGGCTCGGTGGATATAGTAACTTGTCCAAGGTCAAAGGCTGGTTAGAGAGTGAGCCAGAATCACCACTGTGTAACTACCATCCAGGTCAGACTTTTGCACCTCTGTTTTTTCCCCTGCCAAAGCTGCCCATGCCTCCAGGAGGAAGAAGCTAAGGTTGACGGCCAAGAACGAGCTGAAGAGGAGCTGCCAGCAATCAGCGATTTACACATGGAGCATACGCAAAGATGCAAGACCATGAATTAAAAGCGTCAGTTCATGGCATTCAGCTCAGCTGATCAGATAACCAGACAAAGTCAAAGGCCTGTCATTGATGAGACTGAGAGGCGGGGTGAGGGGCGAGATGGAGCTCCTTTGCTTGCACAAACAATGCAGCTTGGCAGTTAAAAGGACAGAGGCTCAAGCTCCCTACTCTTTCAGCATTTTAAACGCATGGGAGCACGTACTGGGTGCTGTGATATAATGGTGAAGCCAGGCAGGGTGCCACTGTCCAGAAGATTCTGAAGACCAGCCTTTCTAAGGGCACAAATCCTTAAAAGAAGAGCATCTGTGGCAAGCTTAGTGAGGGAATAGCAGGGTGCTGAGAAAAAGTAACCACTTTAGGAAAAGCGCCCAGGAAGGATCTCTCCAAGGAGGTGACATTTAAACAAGACGACAAGCTCAAAGGGAGGCGACCTCAGGCAGAGCAGGAGGCTAAGAGGGGGCAGGCAGTGTTCCCTGAATAAAGGGCAGCATGTACAAAGGTCCTGAAAGTGGCATCCGGGAGTGTTTGAGCAATGGAAAGGCCACAGAGGCAGAGGCTGGCCAGGCCTGCTGGGACTTTGTGGGTTGGGGAAGAGGTTTGGATTTTATTCTACAGGCCTAGGATGTCACTGGAGGATTCTGAGCTGACGATCTGATTTATATTTTAGGATCACTCTTGCTGCACAGGTGAGAATAACTTGGCACAGGCAAGGGTGGAGGCAGGGGAATTAGCTAGGGGACCCCTCTTATTATATATTCTTGATGATAGCCAAGAAAGACGCGGTTTGTGAAACTGATAACATTTGTTCGGACGAGTATTGAATACTTTTCTCATCTTGTAGAAATCAAAGTCCATAAATGCTAATTAGAGGTTCTGATCGATCAGGATAATTCCAACTCAACCAGACACTGCGGTTTCTTCTGAGAAGCTCCCCGGAAAGTGAACTCAGGGCCTTCTTTCGGCATTTGGAATATTGATGATAGTTTGATGACCAGGCCTGCACTGTGCCCCTAGGTGGGGAGATACTGAAGGGCTCGTATGCCTGTTTGTTTCTTTGCACCATAGACATAAAACAGGCTGATTCCTGGGAAGATGGATGAGGCACTGTTTGCATCAGGCTCTTTGTTGAGAGATGCGGAGTATGGAAAACTCTGTGTTCACCCCGGAGGCTTCTGCACACAACACAGTAATATGTGTGATGGGTGCTAAAAGAGTGGGATAAATACAGTGCTATCGAAAGAGCCAGAGGAGAAAGAAGCTAGTATTTGTAGACAGTCACCTATGTGCCAGCTGCTTTGTGTGTATTGCCTGATAGCACCATGAAAAGCTTGTAATTTATTCTATTTTTGCCATTTTGCAAAAGAGGAAGCAAAGTTCTATGGGGGTATCATAGGCAACTTGCTAGGGATCAGACAACAAGGAGGGGTCAGAGACAGTGTTCAAATCATGTCCCCCTTGGACTGAAGCCCTTTTCTTTATACCACCCTTTTCTAACTCAGAGAAGCAAGGAAAGCTTCAAGGAGGAGGTGTCTTTGAAGCAGTTTCGAAGAAAGAAAAGAAATACCTGAAGCAAGAGAGTGAGAGAGAGGGGAGAGAGAGAGAGAGAGAGAGAGAGAGACAGAGAGACAGAGAGACAGAGAGACAGAGAGACAGAGAGAGAGATGACAAGATAGAGTGCAACTTATATGGTGGCATATAAGGGTAACTGGCCTTCCTGGGTCCAGGCTCCTTCCTCACCTTTCCAACTCATCTTCTCCACTTAAGCTAGTGATTTCTGACTCACATATCTGACCTAGTTTAACTTCTTTTCCTACAGAATAAAACTAGATTTCCTAGGGGCCATGCCACGTCCCTCATGAGTGACTGTTGGGACCCTCTCCTGTTCCTCTGGCCTTTTTACCCATTTCTGTCTTATTTTTTCACTTCAGGGCCTTCCCTCTGCCTAGAAGTTTCCTACCTCTGCCTGTGCCCTCATACTACCTGTAAAGGGTTTAACTGCAGCCCTGCAAAAGGATGTGCTCAAGCACTTATCTCTTGTACCTGTGAATACGACCTTATTTGGAAATAGGATCTTTGCAGATGTAACCAAGCTATGACAATGAGATGATATTGGGTGGGTCCAAATCCAGTGATTGATCTCTTTATAGTAGAAAAGAGAGGGACATGTGGATTCAGAGATTCAGAGGAGACACACAAGACATGTGGAGATGGAGGTAGAACTTGGAGAGAGTTCTTGGCTTGTGCCAACAAGCCAAGAAGTGCCAAGGAGGGCTGGCAGCCACCAGAAGCTGAGAGAAGCATCAGAGTCTTTTGGAGAGTCTTAGAGGGAGCTCGACCTTCCTGACCCTTTGATTTTGGATATCCAGCCTTTGGGACTGTAAAAACCAAATTTCTGTTGTTTTAAGCCATTTGATTTGTTACGGCAGCCCTAGTAAATGAACATACACCTGAGGGATGGGTACAGCCCGTGGGGGAGGCACCTGCAGGCTTCTCCTTATCCTCCCAGGCCCAGCTGGTGAGATGTCCCATCCATGAGCTCTGCTGTCTCACAGTCCTCGCTGACCCATCGTCTTGCTGAGCTCCTTCTGTCGTGCCTGCATCTCTCTCATCTCCGTGTCTGGGGCTCAGCGCCAGTCCTGACCTATACTAACTCCACAGTGAATGTTGTCTGATTGAATTGATGAATGAATGAATGAATGAATGAATGGCTCATAGCTTTCAGAGACCCCCCCCCCCATAGTTCAGTCCAACTCACCATTGTCCTGGCAGTGTCACAGAGCAAGAGGCAACTTGAACAAATCCTCCTCTGTTCTAAGAAAAACAGTTCCCATTTCCCCAGAAGCCTCGACAGCTCCCTTTACAGCCCATAGCCAGGCCTTCATGTCCTGTAAGTGTATCTTTTGGGCCGTGTCAGCACTGAGAGACAGGATCTAGCCCAGGGGTGGCGAACCTATGGTGCGTGTGGCACAGTGGGCTGTCTGTTGTCACTGACGTCCTAGAAAGCGTGCCATCACTGTCTAGCCTATGGACCCTGGGAACGGCATCAGTGTTCTTGTTCTCTGAATGAGGCCCTATAGGTTCTTTGGGTCCATTCAGGAGACACTGATTCTCATACATTCAGTCCTGTGCAGGTAGCTCATCAGATACTGCAGACACAAAAATGTGGCACGTTTCTGTTACTAAGTATGATGCAATAAGCGGTGTGTTAATGGTCTGCACAGAGAAGGCCCCAGTTCAGACTGAGAGGTGGAGCAAGGTCTCCTGGGGAGGCAACAGCTCCTCTGAGTCCCAAGAGATGCACAAGATGTGCCCAGGGGGAGGGGTGATGGGGAGTGTAAGGAGAAAAGGGAATATGCATGGAGAAGAGGGTGTGCAACACAGGACTGCACAGCTCTTCAGGAAGGCAAAACACAGTAGGCAGGTGAGTGCGACCTGAAGCCATGGGCTCAGACAAGCTCACCCAAGGAGGCGGAAGTTTTGGAAATGGCAGCAGTAAGGGTGAGCAGCAAGAGAAGCCTGAGGAGGAGAACCAGGAGAAGGAGGAGGTGAGGAGGAAGAAAGAGGACCAGGGAAGGTGCAGTGCAGAGGTCAAGGGACTGACATCCAGTCCAACCTGCGAGAGGTGAGGAAAGTGTGGCGACTGCAATCCTAGTGGCAGTGGGTCAGGCAAAGAGCCATGAAGGAGAGGACCCCCTCTCCATGCAAGAGTGGTTTTGAGTTGGTCTCAGCATCCTATGCATGGTGTCTGGTTTGCCTGGTTTGCCTGGTCTGCGACCTGGGAGCTCATGATCACCTGTGGTCTGACACATCAAGCACACTAGCTGTGGGACCAGGGCCCATGGGGTGCCTGCTGCCTTTCTTGTTCCCCTGTGGGGCTGCCCTAAGCTCTGCGTGCTCCTCTGGGCCTGGGTGTTCTCTTTATAGCCAACCACAGCCTGCTTCACCTGTAGGCACTTGCTGCCCTGGCTTGTGAGTCCGACCCCACTTAAGTCTGACATCACCGCACACTTTTTCTTACAGTGCTTCCAGCGCCTCACCTCCCACCAGAGCCCCCCAGTAGCAGGCCTTCCATCGAGGGTGCTCCCACCTGGCCCTCTCTCCTTTTCCTCTTCCCAGTGGGACTCTACCATGCTCAGCTACTACGGCTGGCAAGGTTCACAGCATGCCGCTTCAGTGCTGGGAGGATGTGTTCTACCAGAGCCTACAGCTAGCAGCTAGGAGGACACACGGGGCTGCTCAGACGCTGCGCACAGGCCAAACTCCCTTCTGGGACTAGGCTCCTCAGTTCTCTCAGGCTGAAGGAAATCGGAACACACTGGGCATTTTTGGAAACCGCCCACTGCAGCAGGGGCTCATCTGCATCCATCGCACACTGGCGAGACATGCAAAAATGAGAGGAGGGGATGAAAAAACTCTGGCATCTTGACATGTTGATTTCACTTGCCTTTTGCCTGGAGCTCCAGAATATGAAAGTGCTTCGGGTGCTCCCGAGTGACTGTCACCACAGCGCGAACCCAACGGACCCTGCGCAGATCCGTGTCATGACTGCAATCCTTCCATCAGGGGAAGGTGGCATGTGAGCCAACAGCTGCTGTGGGTGGAGGGGTCAGAAATCACTCCTGTCCCCAAATGCAAAGGCAGCTTAAACTATCCTCAGTGACACTGGAAACGACGATAAGAAAATAATACTTGTTCTATAAAATGCCCCCCTCTGAGCCACCCGAGTGCAAACCAACAATTAAACCATGATCATAACAGCAGACAATAATAATTAAAGCATCGAGCTATCCAAAGAGCAAAAAATGAGAAGACAACCCAAAGCCCAAAGCCGGCACTAGTGTCCACAGCTGTGTTAGGGGCGCTCCTTTCCTGGGGCCAGCTGGTATTCAAAAGAGAAAAAAAAAAAAAGATTCTTCAGTTATTTTCAAAAGCGGAAGTACAATACTGGGCTGCAGGTGACTGCAAACACTTGAAAGTGGTGGCTGGTATTTTGGATGTAGGTTGTTGCCTTTCACTTCCTTCTAATGAGCTTGGTGACCACAGACCAGTTGCCCTTTTATCATTGTCATCCTTAACTGGAGGCTCTGAGGCTGCCCGTTAATTAGACAAAGCCTGCCACGGATGTGACAGGGATTCCGTGAGGGGCAGATGTATCTTTGTCTTCGGAACAAATGTTTCCCATCAAATGGAACACACTAGCTATGGAGTCAAAGAACTGTCTGGGTGAACTTGCAGAGCCTTAGTTTACCCCTTTGTAAAATAGCAGTAACAGGGTCGCTAACAGGACATTGCAAATGAAATCACATGCATAGTGCCTAGAACTGAGTCTGATACATAGTATAAAATCCACCAATGGTAAAATCACCTGAAACAAAGTTCATTTTTGTTCTGGATATTTATTTTTAGCTGGTTAAGAGAGATGTGTTAAAGTCTCCTGCAGTGATTATCAATTTCCAACAGATTTTGCTTTAGGATTTATCAGGTTATTTGGTGTGTAAAGATTTATGACTGTTAGCAGTACTGCGGACTATGCATTTTTATCATACACAAGAATTCCCTCTGCCCTCTGTAATGCTTTTTTTGCCTTGAATTTTACCTATTTCTATAAAGGCAATACTGTGATCTGTGCTTTTCATTTGTGTGCTTTATTCTATTTCTTTGTTGCAACTTTTTGAGAAATAGTTTGCTGTTTTATTAGGCAGAGGTTTTTCTTTTCAACCAACCTGTGCCTTGCAGTAGAGGTGCTTAATTTACGGGGACCTCTACAGCTCCCCGCCTGCCCACAGTCGGTCTTGATTACTTCATGTGAAGCAAGGAACTTCCTCGCCCAGTGTGCCCATGTCTTGCAGCCTCTCTGGGATGCCCCACACGAGATTCTCCCTGTTCCTTTTGCAGACTCTTTGCTCAATTTCTACATCCTGCCAGACTCAGACTGCAGCTATTCTATTCTCAGGGCCTTCTATCTGTGGACTCTCCCGTTCCTGGGCACTCCTGTACTCCACAATCTTGGCCTGCTCCAGAGGTTACTCCTGCTCCCCCATCCCTTGGACCTCACACAGGGGGATGGCCAGACAGAAATGAATTTATACTTATCAGAACTATTAGGTTTGTTTTCAGTGGTAGAGACAAAACTGTGCATTCAACTCTTGATTCTTCTTCCTTGTAGGCATGATCTCCCTTATAGTTAGGTGCAGCTATGAAACGTGTTTCACCACTGGGATATGGGAGAAAGGCCTTTTATGGTTTGAATGTTTGTGTCTCCATGAAATTCATACCTCCCACTCCCAAGGTGATGGTGTTAGGAGGTGGGGCCTCTAGGGTGTGATTAAATCACAACTGTGGAGATCTCAAGCATGGGATTAGTGCCCTTGTGAAAGAGGCCTGAGGGGCTTGCCTGCCCTTTCACCATGTGAGGGCACAGAGAGAAGGTCCTGTCTATGAGGAAAAGGCCCTCACCACCCTCACCAAACAGGGAATCTGCTGGAGCCCTGACATTGGCCTTCTCAGCCTCCAGAACTGTGAGAGGGAAGTGTGTACTGCTTGTTTTCATTTATGCTCCTGTGCTGTCATTCTGTCTTCCATGCCGGGCTACTTTTCTTTCATTACTTCTTCACTCATACTTTCCTTCTGTAGTCTTGGGGAGATTCTCTAACTTATTGCCTATTTCAATGCTTTTCTTCCTTACAAGGCAAAAACTGCTACTGTGGATTTTAATTATTATTTCATGTTACCTTTCTTCACATTTATTATTTGTTTCTATCACTACTGTTCTATCTCAGGAGACCCCTCCCCCATTTCACCATCCATCTTTTACGTAGTACTCCTATTTTCTATATTTAAATGAGAATATTATATTTATGGGCGTTAATGGTTTGGATCAAAAACATCCCCCAGGAGGCTCAGATATTCAGAGGTGGAGCTTCTTAAAGGTGGTTAGACCATGGGGTACTAACTCTAATGGATTGTATCTATTGATGAATTCATAGCTGACTGTGCTGTTAGGAGGTAGGGCCAGGCTCAGGAAGTAGGTCCCAAGGAAGCGACCCGGAAAGGTATATATAGCCTTCCTCTCTCTTGGACTCTTCCCCTCTTTCTCTGCTTCTGGCTGCCATGAGGCGATCAGCTTTCCTCTGTCCTTCCACCCTGATGTTTCTGGCTTGGATTAAAACTTCTGCAACTGTGAGCCCAAATAAACCTTCTTTCCTTTAAGATGAGTATGTCAGGTATTTTGTCCTAGCAACAAAAAGGTGACCGATATGATAGACCTTTACATTTACTTCTATTACAGTAAAATCTTTTCAGAAAAAAATTTTTTCCTTTTCTTCATGGAATTGTTTTTTTCTTATGAAGGGTAGACTTTATGCAGCACTCCATATGTTTATTTTATTCATGTTTATTATTTCTTAACCTTTCTTTTGAAAGGGAGCAATCTATACTGGTTTAGTGTGTCAACCAACAAGGCATGTGCATTTCTTTGGTTGAACTGCTTATTCTCCTCCTAGGAGATGTCAGAATTCATTTCCGGTATGGCAAACTGGTAGTGAAATGGAAATAGTCTGGCCAATTCAGCCAGCCAGTGCAGCTCGGCGGGATGATCCTACTTGGATAATTTGAAGTAGTTTGTGTCTTTTTCTAGAGGTGATCCATGAAAAACACAATCACCAGAGAGCACTGTTGCTCTTAAAGCCACATTTATACCTACCAGGCTATCTACATCGTCTCCTTCAAAACAACTTCCCAGCTCCTTTTGGCTATTTCTGATCTGCTGAAACTGTAACTCTGACGAATGAATGCCCGCTGTGTGTGCTTATACGTGCGGTGCCTTCAAGAGGTTGCTTCTTGTGACTCAAGTACATGGGCCTTCTCTGTTTAAAGTTTAACTCACTGTTGCTGCTCAAAAATAAACCTTCTGGATGCAGCTGAACCTGTGGCCAGGATTCCTGGCAAGAGCTGGGAGCACAAGTTTCACTTCCAAGGCCTTCTGCCTCCTCTGGGCCAGCTGCCCATTCTCTGGCTGGGGGGATAGTGCTGCCCGGGGTGGGGAACGGCTGCCCCGTGATGGAGCCAAAGCCACAGCAGGGGATCTGGGCTGCAGGCACAGCCAGGTGTTTTGTCTAGGCCAGTGTTCTCCCAGGAAGACAAGCTCCACCAGGCAGGGGATCTGGTGAATCAAAACTGTGCCCCTCAGTGCTGCTGTCTGCTTGGTGGCCAGTATCTAAGAGTGGAGTTTGCAGATTGCTCTCTGCTTTAATCATTAGAAAGTGTCTCTACGTTAAAAGTCAACAGATAAGGACTATAGCCAAATAGGAGATTTATGGCTATATATAGGGCATAAGGAACAGAAAGCAGAGTGTCAAGGAGCAAGAAGTTCTCCACCCTCATAGGTTCCCGCTCTCAGGGACACCTGTAGGGCACAGCTGCAGCAGACTGTCTCTTCTGCCTTTCGGCTTGCCTGTCCATACAGCCAGCCCTCTGTACCTCTCAGCCCCAACTGAACTTGTAGGCAAGAAACAGAGCTCGGTTATTCTGAATGGAACCAGGATCCTCAAACGGTTGCACCAGCCAATTTATCCTCTGCATCATCACCACTGATCTTCCTGAAGCAGAGATGTCACCGTATCACCCCAGATCATGAGCACTTCCAGACACGGCCATGTACCTCCACACCTTCCTCTTTCTCATGCTTGGGAGGCTCCTCTCTCCATCTCCTACCATCCTTTGAGTGCCCCTGGAATAGCGCTTCTGTTCCGTAATACCTGCCCCCAGCTTCCACCTAGAATTATGAACTGTCCTCACAGATGCTTCTCCGTTGTGTTTTTTACCCACCTATGCTGTAGCACTGATCACATTATCTTAGAATCGGTAACACACACTGTAGGTTGGCTGATCTGGACTCTATTTCCAAACCTCTCATCTGTCTCTATTATTGAGACTATAAACACAAAGAAAAATTGATTTCTAACTTTTCTTTAGCCAGGTCTGGCCAGATGCAGGAGGATGGTCTCTAAGGATGGTGGCTCTTCCCAAATAAATATTCAAACCTTCACTAGGAGAGAGCTCTGTGCCCTTTCCTCTTCCTTCTTCTAGGCTGGAACACAGACATAATGTCTGGAGCTGTAGCAGCTGACTAGGTAACCACGAGGATGAAAACCTTAGGACAACTGACCAAAGGAAAGGTCATGGTATCTCCAGCAGCTGTACAAGGTCCAGATGGGACCTTCAGATTCTTTTTCCAAAAAAAAAACAAAAAAAAAACCAACTCCCATCTGTGAAGCCAGTTCTAGTCAGTGTTTTCTATTTCTATTCCTAGATGATATAATTTCTCTCTATAATACTCAGACCTTCGAGAGAAAACAGTTTATTTATATTTACACCCTCCATGCCTGGCAGAATGCCTAGCTCTGAGTAAATGCTCCAAATTTTTGACTCGAACTGGATGTTGTTATTGTCTTCAAAATGTTCCAAGGGCTCCTTGTTACACTGAGAAATTCATTCAGAGATCTCAGCTTGGCCTGTAGGGACTACGGAGACTCTGTTCCACCCATGCAGCTTGCTCCCCTGACGTGTGGCTCCAGCATGTTGAGTGAGTTCCTGTTCATGGACAGATCATGTAGCTCCCCTGTAGCTCGTGACTCCACTCCCTGACCCCTAGTTAGAAAGATCACTTCCGGTCACCTTTGCACTTCCGGCCAGGGCTTCTATCTCTTCTCACTTAGCTGCTGCTTGCCTTGCACCTACAGCTTCTCCCTCATCTTGGGGGTACCTGCTTGTTGGACTTGCTCCCCACTGGAATGTGAGCCCCTGGAAAGCAGAGCCTGGCCACCTCTGCTCTGTGTCTCCCATTGTGCAGCAGCACACAATCCTTGGCATGCAGGGGTATTTGATACCCACCTTGCTTAATGGAATGAGGCCATGGCCAGAGCGGCAGACTGGAAAGAGTGATGACTGGAAAGATGGAAGGGGTTCAAAAATGCACATCAGTGGGGAATTGTTTCTGAGTCTTGATGGTCTCAGGTATGAAATGGGGACAATAATCATCGGTCCAGAATTTGGTGTACTGGAGATATTTGATAAATGCTAGGTAGAGGAGCAGGATCAAGTGCCAAAGGCTTTGCCTCCCATTCTTCTCCAATTTTCCTCTGAGCGGCTCCACTGATTATAACAAGAAAAACCCTGACCCGACACGAGACTGAGTAGAGGTCCCGCCTGTGCAGACTGAACTTTCTATGTTCGACACACTGCAGACCCATGTGTGAGCAGCATGGCAGGTGTAGTTTGCTGTTCCCTCACAAGCTGAGGTGCCACCTGGGATGGACTTGGTCAGCACCTCCACCACACTATTCTTGGCACTCATGCGGGAGCACCTGCTGAAGGCTGTTGGTGCCACCTGCATTCAAGGGGAGGGTCTACCTGGCAGTCCCCCTCTGATAAATATCCGGGGAGGGCCCACTTTCCAGCTTGGGCCACACTCCGGGGGCACTGACCAGATTCCTGTGGACACCCACTGCCCCTCTTGGGTACTTCTGGAAAGGACTATCTTGCCCAGCTCATTAAGGTGAACTTGGCCACGAGTTCCTCTGGTCACTATCAGTGTTTGGTTGGGGCTGGGGCAGGGTGGAGGGAGGCCCCCCGGGAACAGCCTGGCCTGGTGGTTGTCCCACATGCCAGGCATACCTGCTCCTACCCACTGCCCATCAGCCGCTATTGCTATCTCTCAGAGGGGAACCTGCACCCTGCTGTGCTTACAGGATGCCCTACCTGGGCAAAATAAATGACTCGCTTCCCAGCCCCTGATGCCAGCCGCGGTCCTAAGTGCTTTACACATGTTTAACTCATTCACTTCTCATAGTGACCTTATGCTAGGCACCACCTTTTAGTTGCTCTTCCACGGATATGAAGACTGGGGCACAGAGCGCCGAGAACTCCCGAAGTTACAAGGCCAAGAAGACAAGCACGTAGCCTGGGACTAGCCCAGTTCTTAGCTATGGCTTGATATTGAATGAACAATAAAACTTGTGGGACATAAAGAATCCAGCTCAATAATGAAACCAAATGGCCCAACTGCAAAATGCAGTTGATGCATGGGAAAACAAGTGATGGTATAAAACAAAACATAAATAGTACCCTCAGAGAGATGCAAGACGATGATATTTTGATAAAAACAATAGCAGGCTGTCAAGAGTGGTCTGAAAACAAAAAACGCAGTTTCCTTGAAATGAAAACAAACAAAAGCAAGGTTTCCAAATCGAAGAGGGAGCACATAACAGGATAATTACTGTTGAAAACTGAATTAATGAAAACACAAGACCACTGGCAGAATAAAAACAGGATAAAGAACTTCCAATCACTAGATGAAAAATAAAGCCAATTAAATCAGATCAACTAACAACAGGAGAGTCAAAAATAAAAGCAGGCAGTAAAGACGCAGAATACATTTTGTTTGAAAGAAAGCATAATATGTTTGATGTGACAGAAATATAGACCCTTGTGCTCGACTCAGATTCTTAAACATCCATGGAAGATTAACAAAAGAGAAAGTTTCAAAAAATGAAAAAGAGTAATGCAGTAGAAATAAGAAGATCATGCCAAATACATAACCATTTAGTAACTTTCAAAATTCTTAGAAATCTAAACTGAAATGATAAAAATCTAAACTGAAATGATAAACTATTTTGAAATGGTAAATGCTCTACATGAAAAAGACAAACTACCCAAAAGGAAAAAAAAATACCAAGAACTGGAAATATCCTTTTGGCCATCCAATTGGTAGAGGCTAAAAGGATGGCTATCAGGTAGTTATGCTGTGTGGGCAGCAGGCCGTCTCACAGGTGGTTGGTGGATGTGTGAATTACTGCAGTAGCTGGAGGGAAACTGGAAGTCATGTACCAAGATCTGCCTTCTAAGAATGTAGCCCAAGGAAATAATTGGATATCTGTTCAAAGATTCATCTATAAGGATGTTCACTTGAGTCAAAAATCTGAAAATACTCACTTTATCACTAGGGGAGTTAGTTAAATAAATTTTGGCTATACACACAATAGGAATCTCTATAGCCATCATGCAGGATGAAACACATCTGTATGTATTGACATATTAAGGTGACGATATATGATTAAGTCATACAACAAAAAGCAAGTTACCAAGCCATGGATTAAGGTGGTTTTGTTTCAGAAACCATGTTCACTGAATTTCCTTTACATATAAAACAGCACACAAAATGCCTGAAGGAATACACGGAACAAACAAATATCAATGGTTATCTTCTATGGGGTGTGGGAGGAGCAAGGTTACACAGTAAGGTGGTGGGGGCTTAGAGTTGTATCTATAATCTTCATTATTGCCACATTTTGAGTGTTTAAAAATGAGTACCTATTTTAGTATACAAAATTTCTATAACTATATTGTTTTTTAAACAACTAAATAAAGATTCAAACACAAAAGGTTTCTCAGTACTGTAACTGTCAGTTCCTTCACTTTGCTGCTGGTTATTCAAGTGGTGCAGAAGGAGGCACAGGAAGGCAGGTGAGAAGGAGAGAGGGAGAGGGAGCCTGCGTGCTCAGATGAGGGCAGATGGCCGCGTGCATGCTGCAGACACTGGGGAGGGCAGGCTGGGGTGGGGACTGAATGAGGAAGGTGAAGAAGATGTCTTGTGCCTCCATCTCCTCTCTTGGGAACTCTCGATGCAGCTGGGAGACCTCTGTCTATTTGGCATTTAGCTCTTCTGGGGTGTCTATGGCTCTAAGAGGCTTTTGAGAGTGAGGACTAATGGTGTCTTCACATTTTGTTTCCCATCTCTGATCCTCACACACACATTTTCACCGGCATGGGGCTCCATGTTTCTTGCCCTGTTACTTTGATTGTGTGTTCTGAGATTCAATCTCCTGCCTCCCCTCCACCTCCTCACTCACCATTGTCATCCATGGAGGTCGCTGTCATTGGTGAAGATACCATCATTCCCACCCAGACACCCTTTCATCTTATTTCTTGTGCTTTCCCCATATCAGCGGCCCCTTGATCTGCTCTGCCGTCCTCCAACCCTGGTCCTCAGCTTTAATCCCCAGAGAAATGCTGTTGGGCCTGTTAGGGACGCTAATGTGGCTATGTTATGGAGGAGATGAGTATGCCCTGCTCTTTGGAAAAGTGCTAGCCAAAGTATATAGGGACAAAATATCATGGTGCCTACAACATATTTGTGAGTGAATCAGCCAAAAAGGAAAAATCACAGGATGGAAATAGAAGGAAAAAGACGAGGCACATATGGCAAAATGTTAACAATGTTGTGCCTAGGTGGTAAGTGTGCAGGTGCTTGGCATATTGCTCTTCCAACTTTTCTGTATATCTTATATATTGTTTATTATGCAGTAAAAAAGAGGGAAAGGAAAGAAACCTTCATTACCATATTTACTGAGATCAGTTGGTGTGACCACTCAAATGTCCCCTGAATTTGTCCCTTCATCCCCATCTCCACTGCCACTGCATGGGTTTAGGCCTCCTGACCCCACCACAGGCTGGAGACAGCCTCCTCCTGGAGCCCCCAGAACTGGACTATCCCTCGAGGACCATTCTCCTCTCCATGAGGCTGTCAGGAGATGCCCAGATGCAGCAAAACAGCCCCATGATCATCTGGGCTCTGGCTGCACCTTCACCACTGGCTCCACCCCCCATGGCTGCTGTGACCCACCAAATCTCAGGAATTTGTCCAGCCATGGAAAGTACTCCCGGCTCCTGAGGGTGACCACTCTGTCTCGATTCCTCTGCTGAGAAGGGCTTTCCCTTCCTGCCAGCCTTCCTCCTTGGCTTCCTGGCCAACTCCTCTCCATCCTTCAGGACTTGACTCATGTTACCTTTTCCAAGGTAACATCTCTGCTCTCCTCCTGCTCTGCCTTCTCACCACCCCCCTTCCTCCTGAAGCCACCACTGTATTCTAAGCATATATGCAGGACTCCCTATTATAAATGGTGAAGGAGTCTCCTTCACTTATATAACACCATGTGTCAGTTAATTTTGATGGTCAATTTCACTATATTAACAGACTCCTGAAGAGATGACTAGATCTTGAGGGCACTAAGCAGTTATGGGTTAGCTCATTGATAATTTTAGAGATGATGGTCTGGTAAAAGGTGGGGCCTTTTTGGAGGCAGTAGGCCTTAGGGCATCACACTGTGGACTACTTCTGGTCCTTGGCCCCTTTTCTGGTTCTTTCTTTGTTCTTTGCTTTCCAGCCACCATGGACTAAGTAGCTCCCCCCACCCGTCATGTCCCTTCGCTGTGCCATTTCTGCCTTGGAACCAGCTGACCATGGACTGAACCCTCTGAATAGTAAGCCAAAATAGAACTGGCCTCCTTAAATCATGTATGTCAGGTATTTTATCTCAGTAATGGAAAAGCTGACTAATATACATCATGTCATAAACAGTTGTCACATAAAGGAATGAATGAATGAATAAATGATGCCTCAAGTTAGGAGAGAGGGGAAACCTTCCCTGATTTGCATAAGCATACTATAGTAAAACAGTCATTATGTTTCAATTTACTCATTGTTCGTTCACTATTTATTGAGGGACTACCATAGAGTCATTAGTCACACAACCACAGAGGGGGAATGGGTCAGGGGTGCTTCTATTATGCTACCCTAGCAGCAAGGTACAAGATGAAAAAGGTATATTTCACTCATCCCCCAGTAGAACAAAGTACCTAAAAGTGCTGCTGACCTTATTTTTCACAGGATATAGCTCAAGACATTGGATAGCGCATACATTACTTTATACATCAAATTCTTTAATTTCAATTGAACTGAGTCTAAGAACATGTACACCAATGAATACATGTGTATGAATATCTACATTTCTTGTAGCAACTCATTTGGCTAGTTCTCCTTCATTGAAAACTCTCAAGGGCAGAGATCTCCCAGCTACAATTCTGCTCCTTTTCTGGGCTTGCTCGTTATTCTCAATCCTTCATACTTCATTTTACACCACTGCAACCGACTCTTAGGCGCTACCTCCTTATGAGCTCTCTGCACTACAAAGGCGGATGGACCAGTTCTGCTCAAGAATACACTATGGCTCTCTCTCATCTATTGGCATCATAATCCTCCACAATCAGGCTGTTTTCTCATCCTATCTATTCCTTATCCACGCGCATTCTCTACTCCAGCCAGTTTCCCACCCAATTCCCATGTTCACTCCTCCTTTCACAGCTCTGTGCATACTGCTGCCAGTCTGCTCTTTACCTCCTAACTCCTCTGAGCCAGAGCTCAAGGCCCAGCCTTGTCATCACCATGATGTAGTGTGAAGATTCAGAAAGATCTTGGTTCATAGCCCGTTCTCTGACTCCTTCTGCAACTTAGATACACTATGCATTCTCTTAGAATCTGTTTTGTCGCTTATAAAACAAAAATAATAGCAATGCCCAATTATTATTATTATTAGCAACAGCATCGTCATCAGTAGGACTATGATGAAGAGTTAATAAGACAGGCCTTGTACTCTATAAATACTCTTTTCTTCTCGGTAGAACTCTGATATGGAATTCCCGTTAGTCAAATGCTTGTATGGGAAGGAAGCTGTATTTGGAGGGAGAATGTACCAAGTACCAAACACTGATGGGTTAGGTATTTATTTCCTTTACAACCCTTGAATACAAGCACTATTGTCCTCATTAGCAAACTGAGAAAAGGAAGTACCCTGTCTGGGCTCATACAGCTCTAGGAAGAAGCACAGTCACCATTACTTAGTGTGCACCAGGTTCCATATGCTATGCTGAGCCTGTTACAAGCAGTGTCTCACTCACGCACATTGTCCCGAGACCCACACTCTGTAGGAGATGGAAAGACTCACAGAAGTTAAAGGGCTTGCCAGAGTGAATGGAAGCAGTGAATGGAAGGGCTGTGACTCAGGCCCAGGCCTGTATGGTGTCAAGCCCGTGATCCCACTGCTCTGCTGTAGCCGGGCTGTCCAGGCAGAGAGGTATCTGGACACAGACTGTTGCCCCGTGAGGTTGAAACTGGCCTGTCCAGATCTTCCAAAGGACCTATCCCATGCTTGGGGTCAGGGCAACCTCTGTCAATGTGAAAGGTCTCCAGGAGAGGCAGGAGCAAGCAGGCATTAGCTGGGGGCCCAGTAATAATGCTGGGGATGGTTCCCCTCAACAAGTGGCGAGGGCGACTTTGCCAGCCCTGACACTTACCCAATGGTGCAGCCGGCATCTGCTTCGATGGTCCAGATGCAGTTGAGGTTGTGTTCGTAGGGAGCTGGATACCCAGGTGACAGCACCTGCCCCGACACCTCTCCTCTCACTGTCCCTCCACACTCAGCTGAAAGAAATCCCAGAAGAGTGAGCTTTGTGGGGTGGCGTGAGCTGTCAGCATTCACTGAGGCAGCTACTCCACGCATGTGAGTCTCCGAGTCCCTCTCGTTCACGCCAGGTGATTGAACGCAGCATGTAAAAAGGTCCCTGGATGAGATATGCACTCAGAACCCAAAACAGGCCCTTACTACTCAACAATAAAAAGACACATAACACAATTTAAAAATGGGCAAGGGATTTGAATAGACAGTTCTCTACAGAAGACAGACGAATGGACAATGTGTACGTAAAAAGATGGTTAATATCATTAGTCATCAGGGAAACACAAATCAAAATCACAATGAGATCCCACTTCATTCCCACTAGGGTACTATAATAAAAGAGACAGACAATAGCAAGAAGAGGTGAGGATCTGGAGAAATTAGAAGACTCATAGTACCAGTGGAAATGTAAAATGGTGTAGCTGTTTGGAAAACAATCTGATACTTCCTCAAAATGTTAAACATAGTTACAATATGACCCAGGAATTATTCTCCCAGGCATATGCCCAAGAGAAATGAAAACACACATTTGCACAAACATTTGAACATGAATGCCTATAGCAGCATCATTCGCGAAAGCCAGCAACTAGAAACAATCCAAATAGCCATGAAATGAACAGGTGTACAAAATGTGGTATATCTGAACAATAGACTATTATTCAGTCATAAAAAGGAACAAAGTTTAGATAGGTGTTGCAACATAGATGAATTTTGAAAACACGCCAAGTGAAAGCTCTGAACACAAAAGCTACCTATTGTGTGATTTCACTTATATGAAATATCCAGAATAAGCAAATCCACAGGGACAAAAGGTACCTTAGGTAGAGCAGTGGGCAGTGATTGTTAATGAGCACAGGGATTCTTTCTGAAGGGGAAAATGTTCAAAAATTAGATAGTGGTGATGATTACACGGCCCTGAAAATGTACTAAAAACAAACGAATTGTGCACTTTAGTAGGTGAATAAACCTGCTAAAGGAGCAGGTCTGACTGCCTACCCTGTGACCAAATGTCTCAGAGCCTGCCAGGGAGGAGCACGCAGGACCTTGTACCTGCTCACTGACAGCAAGGGGACCTTGCTGCAGGGAGGATGGAGGGGGACAGGATACAGTCCCTTCTCTGGAAGAGTTTAGTCAGTGCCGGGGACAGCCATGGCCTGCATTGTGTACCCCAGCGCAGGCACATTCCTGGCAAGTGGCAGCACGGAGGAGGAAGCAGCTGATATCCCCTAGGGCAGGGTGGGTAGAGCCAGGAAGGTCCTGGTTTCCAAGGAACCTAGAAGGAGGAGCAATAGTCGAACAGATTGGTTGAGTGGCAGTGTTGGGATGGGGAGGATGGGAGGGAGAGGACATTGCAGATGGACAGGAAGATGTGCAGAACTCCTGGAGGTAGACATGGCAGGGCAGGCTGGGGATGCGGCAGGAGGTGTGCAGTGGTGGGAGGCAGGGTAAAAGGGTGGATGGTGTGGAAGGCCATCACACATCAAACTGTTGGGTGCTGGCACTGCTCCAGCAAAGAATGGCAGTGAACACACGTGAGTGAGTCATCACTGTACATATTACTGAAATTTGGAGGGGAGATGTCTGTGGTAGTGGTTCAGAGGTGTGCCAAGAGCTGAAACTGGAGGTGGGGAGACCAGTGGAGAGATCATTATGATCCGTGTCTGCCTAACTCACAAGCTCGTGGCTCTCCCCAGCCTTTTTCTCCTTTTTTTCTTCTGTCTAATCAGCTTCCAAGCCCCAACCCCTGAACCTCTGTGACACTTTCCACATTTGACCCTATTCAGCCCCTGTCACTAGAGTCTCGGCTCTGGTCCTCATCCTCTCTTGGCTGGCACAGTTGCTCACCATCAGCGGTGGCACCAGACGGATCTCTACAAGCCCTCCTTCCTGAAACAGAGCTCAAACCCAGCAGAGGGGCTCCCTTAGGCCTCCCCGACTGCTCACAGTGAACCTTTGGTCCGGCCAGGTCTGATGAACTCCGTAAGTGTAGGCAGCTGGGCCTCTTCACATCTGCACTCGGAATGACAACCTGACAAACACCCTCCCTATGAAACCCTTCGTGACATTCTCCCCTCCCCAGGTAGAGCTGACACTATCTTCTGCATCCCCATCGCAATGTGAATGGATTTTGTTCATAGCAACTGTAACACATTATTAAAATGATGTCATCTCTTTCACAAGACTATAAGCTCCTCGGCTCCAGGGACTTTATCTTATTTATGTTTGTACACCAACCGCCCAGTATAATGTGTACACATTATAGAAGTTTAATAAATGTTTATTGAATGGATGGGTGGATGATCAAGTTAATGAAAGAAGCTTATTGCTTCCCAGGAAAATTACTATACGTGTCTGAATCAAGGGAGCCTGTGTGAAAATGAAGAGGAAGAGATTTATGGGAGAGCTATTTAGGAAGGGGAATAATTGATTAAGCAAGATGCTAGAAGCACTAGGAGAAGACAGAACCAAAGTCACAGATGGGAGACTGACTTTCATCTCTTGGCATAAAAGACCCACCAAGCATCTCCTGAGCCCCAAGGCTTTATACAGTACCACTAGGAAGGGGAGGGAGAGGGACCCTGCCAGGAAGCATGCTGAGGAGACCAGATCCTTTGCTTATTCTTCAACGTGTGGCTTCCTCTTCTGTGTTGTTGGGGTGGGAGGCACCAACCTGGCTGAAAGGTCCCAGGGTAAATGGGCGCAAGGCAGGGAGTGGACAACAGCCCTACAAATGGGAGCCGGGATGGTGGCAGGACATCTGCTGCACCCTTGACCAGAGCTTCTGTCCAGATTCTAGAGGGAGAAGTACTTCCTGCTTCCCAGAAAGTGAGTGTGTGGGGGCAGCAGTCATGGGGACACTTCCACAGGGACACATTTGCTGCTTCTCTCTCTCCCCATGGGATCACTTTGTCTGGGTACCAGCAGGTGGGCAGGAGGGGACTGAGGGGGCCAGCTTGCTGCAAATTCACCAACACTGAGACGGGGAGATCTTGCCCTTCCCGGTCTGCTTCTTTCATCCCATCCCAGAGCCTGGCTGTCTTGTTTGGGCTGTAGAGTCTGCTTGTCAATGCAGGAAACACTTGGATGTTTTAAGCTAGAGTAATCACTTCTGGTAGCCACGCTGAACTCTACCCCAACAAGACAGATGTAAAAATACAAATGCATAACACGAAATACATAGCCTCATTCCCCTAAGAGTGGTGGGGCCTGTGGGATCTCAATGAGAAAGGCACCCAAGGCTCAAAGGATAAGTACTTTTACTAGCCCTGCTTGAGTGGATCCTCTAAGTCCCGTCCAAGTGACATATTTGATAGTGAAGGGGATCTTGCAGTGAATCTTTTCTGCAAAGCAAATAATTGTCTTCCAATGTGAATCAGCATCCCTGCTTTACATTTTGCTTGCTCTGGCTTGCTTGTCTGTAGCACTCTACTGTCATCTGTTTGTGCACATGTCTCATGTCTCGCTGGCCAGCTTGGGAGCTCTCTCCAGTCCTAGTGCCTCTCATCAGGCATGGCACATTAGGGGACCAACTGTGGCCATTAATCTTTCTTACCTGTTGGCCCTCCCTCCCTGCCTCATCCTTCCTGTGGGTGAATTCTTACCTGTCCTTCCAAATCTCAACTGAACTGTCATTTCCTATGCAAAAGTTTCTCATATCCCCCAATGCTTTGCACATAGCTATTTTTACAATGCTCATCTTGTGTGGTGATGATCTGTTTGTGTGGTTTATTCTTGCTAGAGCATGGGCCCCCCAAGGGTATGGAAAATTCTTTTATTCTTTCTCTTTGTCTTTGTCTGACAACACATCCTCAGACATGCACCTAGTCCATTCGGGTGCATGGGGCTGGGAAGGCTCTTAAATGTTTATCCAGTGGGTGTTTCGATTTTGAAAGATTAGTCCATGTTGCACAGACACATTGGGATTGTGGGACATGGGGAAGGGGTGGAGGGTGGGAAAGGCCTGGTTCTGGGGAAGCAGCATGGAGCAGTGTATGGGAATCCCAATAAGCAAGGAAGTGAAAAGGTGGACAAACAAGATTTTGTACTGTTTTACACTTCTGCCTTGGACCACTGTCTTTTTTCCTGTGATGCATGCACCAGGCTTCCAGAGAAACTCTGCTGCCATCCTGGAAGAATCTCAGGTTTGAGTAAATGCAAATTCATCATTGTATTCTTTAAGAATGAAGTCAATGCTAGTTCATTATCTTACTCTTCTTTTCAACATTTCCCTGGAAAAGGGAGCATGAGCCCATTTTTATCTACACAGAAACTGAGACTCAGTGTCTCACTGGTTCTTGGTGTTGCAGGAAGCCTCAGAATCCAGGCAAAAGTCCCACCTCTCCCATCTTAACCAACTCCCCTACTACTTCTTTATCGCCATGTTACAACTCTGAGGATATAACTTGGCTCTGGTCCCATTTGCTAAATGCGTGGCAATGGCAAGTCACTGCCTGACTGCACTGCCCCGCTGGTGTAATGAGGTGTGAAAGTGAGGAAATAGAGAAGGGGGGCAATTGGTCCACAATTAACAGGAGGATCAAGTCCAGACCCCGGACATCTTTCATGAGAGCAGGCCTTGGACTTGGGTTGGGGGAGACACAGGGGTCCCTTAAAGAGCAAGAGGCACCCTACCAACACAGGTGGGCAGTGGCCGATCCCAGGTCCTGCGCTCTCCACTCAGACACAGCAGCTCCTCGCTGCCTCGCAGACTGTAGCCAGGGTCACAGCTAAAGGACACGGAGCTCCCTGCAAAGTGACCTCCATCATGAACCTTGTAACCAAACTGAGGGGTTCCTGGGTCTTCACATTTGATGAGCTCAAAACCTGGAGGAAAGAGGCAGAGTGAGCAAGACCAGCGGCGGCACAAACCACCCCCCCCAACCCATGGCCTCGGGGGAGGTACCTGCCCTCCCCCAGCTGTGACAGACTCCCTGCTTGGGCTCCTTCCACGTATCTGTGCTCAGTGGAGGGTGTATTAGGGAGTACTCCTTTCCCTGTTACTATCTGTAAAGGGTTGCAGCTTGTAATAGCTTTCGGGTTTAGGGGCTGGATTTTTTATATCTTTCACTGACCTTACAGCCTTTTGCTAGCAGGAGCTGCTGTTCCCATTTTGCTCCCTGAAATAGTCTGATGGGCTAAAGTAACACAGAAACTTTGAATACATGTTTAAAAGTCCCAGGATGTCCTGTTCAAATATACTCTGTTGAGAGAGGCTGGAGGAGGAAACAGACGTATACAGAGCTCCTCCTCTGTGGGGTATCACGTATCATTGTCCCTCGTTTGTTATTCCGAGGTCTTGCAGGTGGGTATAATTATCTGCAGTTTACAACCGGGAGTATCGACTTGGGAAGGTTAAATAAATTCCTCCAAACTCACACCATTTCCAGATAATGGAAATGGGATTTAAATGTGACTCTGTTTAATCCTCTTGCCCCAAGCCACCTGTGAAGCAGGTAAAAACCTGTCTGCAAGGCAGCCTAATACTCAAGCAAGGGGAATCCTGAGTAGCTTCATGGGAATTTTTGTTCACTCCTAGAAAATTCTTCGAGACATAAATCCTATACTACACCCATCTAAAGTGTAGAATTCAATGTCCTTTATCTGTTCACAGAGTTGTGCAACTGTTATCACAGTGAGTTGTAAAACATTTTCATCACCTCAAAGAGAAACTCATAAGCATTTTCCTCTCAGCTCTCTCAGCCCATTTACCTTCTGTCTCTTTGGATTTTCCTGCTCTGGGCAGATAGTAAAAATGGAATTATACAATATGTGGTTTTTGTGACTGGCTGCTTTCCCTTGGTTTATTATTTTCAAAGCTCACTCAGATTGAAGCATGTATCATCACTCCCTTTGTTTTTGTGGCCAAATAATATTTCATTGTATGGACATACCGGATTTTATTTAACCACTCATCAATTGATGGAGACTCGTTGGACTTTAAGTAATCTACAAAAGCACACTCTTTGTGTCTAGTGGGCAAGCAGAAGCTCAGATAAATGAGTAAAATGGGAAAACTGCACTTCATTTTCCTTTCAGATGCAGGAAAATCTTACTGGAAAACTGCAGTTCGAAGCCTGTACTGGTATTTTCAGCATCAGTGATGAAGTCAAGCCACAGACTGCTGGACGTGCTGTTCAGAGTCACCCCCAACATCTCAGAGCGGCTGAAGACCCCCAGCAAACGGGCGGAGTTGTTGTTGCCATCGTAGACCTGAAGACAGGTGAGATTCCAATACGTGATGGTCAGCATTGCTTATTACAGGCAACACCTTCTCGCCCCACAGCCCGCAATCTCGGAGTTTAGCCCAGATGACACTGGTTAGAGGGGCACATGGTTGTCAGAAGACAACAGAGTGCAGTTGGAGGCTGAGCACGTCTTCTCCCTTCTCCTCAGCATCAGTTCTGTGCTCAGCCCATCTGCCCTGTGAATCTGGTCTTTGTGAACTGGTTGCTACTCTAAGCTTTCCAGTAGATACCTGCTCCTGTTCCCTCTATCCCCACACGGCACAGCAGCCTGGGGAGGAGGGCAGGTTGAAAGCACCTGGTATCTCTTCATTACGGAGCACTCAGTCTTATCTTGTTAGTAGATGAGACAGTCTTCCTCCAACCTGACCTCACCCAACCGTGACAGTGACCTGTCTTGACCACTTTGCTGGACACAGTCCTTGAGATCCAGGCAGGATGGAATTAAAATGACCATCCTGTCATGGAGGCTTCCCCTTCCCCCCAAGCCCTGCCTCTGCCCCTTCTCCTCCTGTAATGAGGTCTCCAGTTAGGGCCTGCTGGGCTTGCCAAGGGTGGAATTGTGCAGGCATCTGGCCTCCCCGAGTCCCATCTGTCCCCTGAACTTCTGAGCACCAGCAAAGACAACAACCATCAGAATAATAAACTGGCTCCCCAGGTTCTGAGGTTGCTGCTCCCTTCCAGATAATTGTACAAATAACAGAAGTTGTGATTGAGGGAAAGACCCCCTGGTGCTTTGGTAAATATCAAAGCTGGGATCTATGGGTGGATGATGAATATTTGTGCACAGTACATGACGTGGTGCCAGCTGCCAGCAAATTGGAACAATATTTCCATCCTGCTATTTATGAGGCAAAGCTTTCTAAAAGAGGCCATCTTTCAAGCCAACAGTGCTGTATATTACAGAGATTTGTTCAGGCGCCTCAGAACCTCAAGTCTGTTTCCACGTCTCATGTGCAACTGGTTTATATTACTGATAGAATGAGAGAATCCTGAGGTTCCAACCGACACGAAATGCCTTCAGTTCAAAGACTTTAGCCCTCTATCATATGCAAATTGCTATAAATATTTTTATCCATCAAAACAAATGGATCAAGGCCTTAAACAGCAGCAGTTGCTGACATCATCATAAGAAAAAACTTGACGTCATGTACTTTTTAATGGAAGACAGACGACCACCTGTAGAACTAACTTGCTGAAAAGAATCAGACCTGATCAGCTGAAGACACCAGACCCAACTGCCATCTTACTGGAAATACTAAGGGCAGAGGAACATAAGAAATGATACCCTGGGCAGGTATTCAGCAAAATCCAGAATGTGGAAAATTCCACTGAGCAGATGGCCAGATTTCCTCAAAAAATAAAATGCAAAGGAAGAAATAAAAGAGATAGAGGGAGAAACCTATAGGGGAACAAACACATGAGAGACACTAATCCAATGTTGTCCAGTGGAGCTTATTTGGAGCCTGCTTCAAATAAACTGTAAATTTTAAAAATATGACATTTACGAGATAATTGGAAATTTGAACACTCACTGGATGTATGATGGTGTTAAGAAATTATTGTTAACTAATAAAAAGTGTAATAGGTACAGGGTTTTTCTTAATTTCAAAGTATATTTAATCTGTTCTAATTCATTAGGAACAAAAATGTTAGTTGTATTATTATAATAAAATCTTCATTGCAGAAAAATTATAAAACAGAAGAGCACAAAGAAAAGAAAAACAGCTTTTAGCATTCACTGCATTTTGAGGAGGATCTTCAGGTTTTATTCTCTGCATTTCTTTCCTTCTACAGATTTATTTCTATACTTAAAAAGATCAAACCACAGATACTACATGGCAACCTGCTCTTTCGCTCAATAGAATGTGTATTTTTCAAGTTATTAAATACTTTTTTCCCTTATTTTTTCCTTTTAAGAATTTCCAACATAAAATTAACCAAATCTGCAATATAATTATTTTTATATCAAGTGTCCAGAATATGTGCACTAGCCCATAAGAGGCACTCAAAAAACATATGATAAACAAGTAAACCAGCATTTTTCTCCAGTTGCTCTCAAATACACCTGGCATTTATTTTGGCACATGCTATAAGATTCTACTTTTTTTCGTGGTTGATTAGTCACTTAACCAAACCCTGTTTGTAAACTGTCCATCCACCACCAACTATAAGTTCATGTTTATCACACATATAATTCATATACACATAATACATTCATGCACAACTTACATAAAATTGGCTTTTTAAAGTAAACTTATTATTTTGTGGTATTTGTCCATTTATTCCTGTGCATGATCCACAGTTTTAGTTACTGTAGCTTTACAATACATTTAAATGCAGTATGTACAGTAGTAGAGTAAGTCCACATTTGGATTTTAACTTAAAAAATCCTCTCATATTCGCTCTCATATATAACCTCAAGAATTTTCCCCAATTAAAAAATAAACAAAATCCCCAAAAAGAAAACTCACATCATTCTGACTATAGACTGATTTGAGAAAAAAAAATGCACCTGGGTGATATTAAATCTCCTGATCCATATTCATGGTGTCTGGCTCCATTTAATTAAGTTGTTTTTTACATCTCTCAGTAAAATTTGCTACTTATTCCTGGTATTTTTACATTTTTGATTGTTACTGGGAATTGAGTCTTTGTATACATTTATTTCCTAACAGGCTATTTCCTGATGGTCCTGTTCATTGTTACATGCGGATAATGGGCACATCTCTCTGAGAGATCCAAGAAGATCTACGTACATCCATTACTTCTGGTAAGACGGGCTGGCAAGGCGGCTGGTTTCAAAAGGAATATGCTAAGTGGACAGCTTTTCACACACGGTTATAAACAATGTGAGCGTCATTTCTGTGAGTAGTTCTGCCCATCTGATTGCACATGTGTGTTGCATGTGTGTCTAGAGACGCAGCAGGCTGTGGGAAAGCACACCTGCCGCAGAGGAACACCTACTGACCGACCCTCCCAGTGACAACGCAGGATGGTCACACGTGACTACACCAACACCAACACTTGGTATTTTCAGGCATTACAATTTTTTCCAGTCCGCTGGCTGCGAGATGTTATCTCCTTTTAGTTTGCATTTCCTTGATTACCACTGAGAGTAAACAGTGATAATTGTACGTTTATCAACAACTCTATTGTCCTCTTCCGTGAATTGTTCACGACCTCTCTCTGCATTTATTTTAGTTAAACTGTCCCTAAAATGAAGTTTTAAAATTTTCTCTGTAATGGTTAGCCACATGTTGTGGGACATAGTCCTAGATGGTTTGTAGTTTTCATTTCTATTATGAATGAGACTTTATTTCCTGATTACATGTTTTAATTGGTTATAGAAACAGCAGCTGCTTTGGTGAATTATCTTATTGGTTCTGATTAGCTTACTAGTGGTTCTTTTGTACTTTCTAAATAATGAGATAATTTTCTATATTTCTTTGTGTTTTTTTAGCTTCTTTTGTTCATTTCTGGCATAACTGCAATGGTTTGGTCATCAGTACCATGCTGGTGCTACTGTATTGATGTCAGAACCAAAGGTCTTGTGCCTGAATTGATCAGGAATCTTTATGTTATGAAAATGAGAAAATATTCAGGAACGAGGACGAGCCAAGAAATTTGAAAAATTCCAATGAAATGAAAAATTTTTAGGTAAAAACACTAATATCTTAAGTATTAAAAGTACTTAAACCAAGAGACACCATGTACAGGTACAAAACAAACATGTTAAATGTGATCAATATATGGACAATGTACCAGTACATGTTCTTGGTTAAAAAATAAAATAAAAAAAATTTAAAAAGTACTTAAATCTTTGTTATTAACTATAATGTTTGGAGTAGGTGTTGGGTGGAAACTTCTTATTAAATTGAGCAGGTTATATTCATAGTCTTATGAAATTTTTTAAAAATAATAAATGGGTGTTGAATTTCATCAAGTGACGTTGGGGATGGTTTAGCAGGATCATGTGCTTCTCTCTTTTAATTTGTTATAGGACATTAGATAAGTCGCATGAAATCGCCAGTATTTGAAGAGCTTTGACCTACTAATTAGCAATTGCATATGGTCTGTCCAACAAATAACATATGAGCTTTTCTACTGCTGATACATTCTGACATTCCTGTAATCAGGCCACTTGGTCATCTTTGTTTTAATACACAACTACATTCAATCTGATACTGTGTCTAGGATTTTTAGATTTATGACCATAAAAGATGGGTCTATAGTTTCTAGTTTCTGTTTTTCATTTTAATTTTTGAACATTATAAGTCAACAAACTATATTTGCATGTATTTATGGGGTACAAAGTGATGTTATGATTTATGAATACGAGGTGGAAAAATTCAATCAAGCAAATTAACATATTCATCCCTTCAAATATGCATCATTTTTGTGGTGTGATTTTAAAATGTACAATGTATTATTATTTACTATATTCAGTATTCTGTACAACAGAGCTCAGAGAAAAAAGCCTTATCTCTGCTGTGTAACCAGGGCTTTGTACCATTTGACCATCATCTTCCCATTTCCTCCATTATTCCAACCTCTATAAATATCTTCTACTCTTTGATATCAGTGTTTCTACTTTGTCACATTTAAAAACATGAGTTTGGAGGTGGATCTTTATTTTTCTCTCTTCTGGAATGGTTTGATTATTTCAGGATTAACTGCTCCTTAAAGTTTTGTTAAAAATATACCTGTAAAATAGTCTTGGCTGGAGGCTGTTGAAAGAGAATATAGGAGAATTCCAGTTGTTTCTGGTTTACTCAGATTTTTATTTTGTTGTATTAGTAAATTTTAATCTATAAAAATATCCATTTCATTTGAGCTTTCATATTTCTTGGCTTATAGCTGTTCCTAAATATTTTCTTATTTTCATAATCTCTGCTACACTATGAGTGTGCTTCCTTTCTCATTCCTGGTACTATAGGTTTGTCACTTCTTCATTCCTTGACCAGTCCTTGATCAGGTTTATCTATTTTCTTTGTTATTTAAAAAAAACAACAACTGATTCATTGATAATTGTTACTATTTTTTAAATTCTGTGTGTGTGTGTGTGTCTGTATAGGTGCTGGAGATTGAACTCAGGGCCTTGTACTTGCGAGGCAAGCAATCTACCACGGAGCTAAATCCCCAGCCCCTCCATTCATTTCTGCTGTTATCTTTAAAAGTATCTTTCTACTCCTTTTTTTTGGATTTGCCGTATTATTCAAGCTACCTAAATCCTTATTTATTTTTAACCTTGGTAATATGTCAGAGACTAACACAGGTATATTAAAATCTTCCATGATGACTGTAACTTTATTAAAATTTTTTTGCATTTCTAGCAGTTTTTATTTAATTTATTCATGCTATGTTATTTGGCACATAAAGTTTTACTGTGGATTGATTGTACATTTTATTAATATAAAAGAATCCCTTTTTTATTTCCTCATGTGATGTGGGAGAAGTTCTCCAATGTATCACATAATGAACTGATTTCATTTTTCTGTGGTTTTACCACCTCTGTTCATTGCCTCTATCCATTGTTTAATTGGGAGATCATGTTTTTCATCTTCATCCACTCTTTCCTCATCTCAGACTGCCCTGTTTTCATTATTGCTTATTTTTGTGCCATAAATATAATATTCTCTCAAATCCTGTTAAAAATACAAATTAGGAGCTTTTAAAAATATGTTTCTGTTCTTCGTCGCTTATAGAGGGGCAATTAGCTCTGATGCCTCATACAGGTCTCCTTCTAATCTACTGAATATTCACACATATCCAGTTCATTTCCTTATCACACATGATTGCTCAGGAAAAATGGAAATGGAGAATATAAACACCCCCTAGTCTCTAAGGGAGAGTAGGAAAACGAAGCAAAAGAGACCATAGCAAGCAGAAGCATTTAGGAGAGAAAGGGAGAGAGGGAGAGAGACAGAGAAAGGGAGAGAGACAGAGAAAGGGAGAGAGGGAGAGAGACAGAGAAAGAATAAATCATCTCTGGTGATCCTCAGTCTAACTACTCTTGTTAGGCACCTGTCATGGCATTATTATAGACAGCGAAGTTAGACAGAAATTAATATGCAGTCAGAGAGGGATTGAGCCCTCAAGGGAATCAGCACAAAAGATGAACACATCAAAATTGTGGCTGGAGATGAATCTGAAGAGAGTCAGGCCTCAAAGTGGAGACGGATAGCCAAGACTGCAAGCCTCCTTAGAGATAAACAGCAACCTGAAATTCTAGTGCAATTAGCACCATCTGGTCCAATGACCGCCCCCTACCCTGATGGACATCAGCTGCATAGGTGGGTGACCAGCACATCTGGACCCATGCTCCTATCCCTTTCCAGGTATGCCTTTGTTCTTTCCATATACCCTTGTTATGTGACTTGTTTCCCTATTGGATCAATATTAGCTAAGAGACTCTATGTGTAATCTTATACACTGACTGTAGTTTGACCCGTGTTGTACCCATGTTGTGATTTTGCTGTACAAATTACCCTTGACAAAGAGCCTCGGTGGCCAGTGGAAACCCAGGAGCTAGTCTTCTTTACCTTCTTTCCAATAAAAGAATCCTAACTTCCTTCTTTGATTCCCAACTTCATTCCTTGATGTAATGAGACCAGGAACTCGGCGCATCTGATATCTAACAGGTCACACATTCTCCTGTCTTGGAGTCTCTTTAGTTATTCTAGTGGGAACCCCTGGAAGAGTTTGTGCATGTGCTTCATTTGCCACCTTGAGGCTATTCTTGCATTTAAATGCTCTTCCTGTCAAGTTAGCAGCAATATCACATAGCAGGGACCAAAACCAAAGGAATCCGGTGGTTCTGGGAGACAAGGCAGTGTGAAAGTGGTGATATTTGAGAAATCTGCAGTTATTGAGAGTAATACAGAGATCGGGGTTATACGTGCAAGAAAACGGGCATCTCCTGGGTCAGAAATGCAAGACTGGAGGGTTACTCAGATGCACAAAATATTCTATCTTGGGAGACAAGTAAAGTATGGAGGAGGTGGCATATTTCCTTGGTCAGAGTTCAGGTGTGCATCAAATCATCTTTGGAAGGACAGGCAAGTCCTCAGGATTAAGGCTATACTAGCATTCTGGTACATGGGCCAACAACACCCAGGCAAATCTGGATGTTTTGCAGGGGCTTCTCGTGCTCTGGGCTCCTTCTGCATGCATCCCTGTTGGGGTGGACCAGGTGAAAGGCTTTAACAGCAGGTCCTGATTCAGAACAGGCCTGACTGTGGTTGCAGGACTGTTCTGAATCAAACTTGGGAAACTATGTGCGTTTCTCTTAGTTCTGAAAGAGTTCTGGGACCTATCTCTATCCCAGGTTCTCCTCAGGAAGGTAAGGGATGCTGGGGAGGACAGCTAGGACAGGCAGGGGACACGATGTCACCCTAATCTCCCCTGTGTCCTACCATCCTAGGACCTCTTTCTAGAAGTTGTAGTGGCCACCGAGTCCCTTAAATGGCCTTTTAGTCAGGTCAGAAGCCACAGTCTGACTTTCTAAGGATTAAAGAGACCCGGAGATGGAAGGGGGATGCTGTCAAGAAGGTGAAGCCTCATTTTAGAGGTTGGGCAGCAGGACCAGCTGGGCTGTGGCTGCAGAGACAAAGTCTGAGGTCTGGGAAAGGCCTTCTTCAGAAACACAGGAATCCTGTGTGAGACTTGCCTGACCTGTGCCTTAGACCTTCTGCTCAGGTATCTCCTTGGAAAGTCTCTCCTCTGCCTGTCTGTTAAACTGCTCACCTACCCGAGTCCAGGACCTGGACACTGTAGCTAGGTGTTGACTACTCTTAGGTGCTACTCTGATTCCAGACCACTCTAGGAAGGAAGCTCGGTTACTGGTCATGGTGCTTGTGACCTCCAGCCACCATTTCTACTGACCTTACCGGGTCCCCTGCACAGAACCACTGCTCACAATCCCTTCGACTCTTAGCAACTGTGGGCCATGCCTCAACTTCCCGTTTCTGCAAATGGGCTTCCAAGAAAGCTTCTATACTGCCCAGCTCACATCCCTCCCATCCATACCACAGGGAGGAGGTCCCTTTGTACTACCACCCCAGAGGTCTCCCCTAAGGTTCTGCTGCTGCTCAGTGAGTAGATGGACAGGAGTGAGGGTCAAAGGCAAAACCTGAATGCATGTGTGATGGTTAATTTGTGACTATCAACTGACTGAATTAGGAAATGACTCGCAGATTAGTGAAGCACACTGCTGTGTGTGTCTGAATGGGTCATGGCAGTGTGACCTTGGGGACTATATCAGGTTCCTAGCCCTTTCCTCTCTGGTGCTGCCCCACTGCTCTGCTTCCTGGCCACCATGAAGTGAGCAGCTTTGCTCTGCTAAGCTCTTTTGCCGTGATGTTTCTGCCTTGGAGCCAGCCGACCATGAATTGAAACTTCTGAAACTGTGAGCCAGATTATTAATGGGACAGCTGATGAGTACAGCATGGTCCTCAGAAGAGCCTAAAGCTCTCCCGTGCCTTCTTGAAAAGCAGATTTGAAGACGTCAATGGCAGACCACTAATGCTTCAGTCCCTGGGATTTTTCTGTCTTACTTCATATATACCCAGCCCCACTCAACTAGCACATCCTCTCAGGTTCAAAGAGGATTAGGTACATGCGTACACACACACACACACACACACACACACACACACACACACAAACATACCCCAAGTTATTGGAGATAGCTACTTCATCAGGCACACAAGAAGTACAAGATATAAGTATGCTCAGTGCCTTAACAACTCCCTCTCTATAACCTTCTCTTTTACCAAGTTCTGTCATTTTTTTCTGTTGCAATGTCTTTAATTCAATTTCTTTAGCCTCATTGCCACACAGGCCATCGTCATAACATACCGATACTAGTAAAAATTCATATGAGTGCACATTCACAAAGCACAGACACAGACCCCCAAACCAGATACATGTACAGACTCATGCACATGTGCAAGTGTACATATAAAAGTGCCTATATCCACAAACACATTGCTACAAAAATGCAACCACACGTGCACACACACATATGAGCTCTTTATTATCCATTTTGTAAGTCATGGTGCACAATGAAAACCTGATCCACTGCCTGATCCAAATGAATTCATTACTATTTTTTATTCTGCAGCCAGCCCATACTTGACCACACATGTATGCGACAGTAGGCAGTCCCTAAGCAAACTCTAACACCATATGCTTAGACGCTCACCAACCCCTCTCTTTTTGACCCTCACTTTTCTTTCAGGTGAGTGAGGACACCATCTAAGGATGCAGGAGGGGAAGAGAAAGTTTGGATCATTCATATGAAGATGAACAAGTGAGTAACCACATTTTGCACACTGTAACATACATACTCTATGAAATCTATCAAATTTACCTTGAGGACATCTCCTTCAGCAAGTTCAAATGCTCTGGCTTTAAGCTGAATCCCCTTCCCTGGCTGGGTCTGGATGGAGTAGATGCATTCGTGATTGTTATTGTAGTTCACAGGAAAGTTGGGGGACAGCAAAGTACCCTGAGTTCCCGTGACTGAATTCCCACACTCAGCTGGAAAGAGAATCACAATAACCACAGATTAACCCACATCAGCTGCATCCACAGAACAACTCACAGCTCTGGAAAACCTTACAAAGGTGACAGTTTTATTGCCTGCCTACCTGCCAAAATGTCTGCTTCTCTATCTGTCTGCCTGTCTATAGGACAAACTTAACAGACACCTGCTACCTGTAGTTCTGCCTGGCTTTTCTCTCTCTGTCCCCCACTCTTCTCTCTCTCTTGCCTCTGCATCTCTTCTGCAGATATAGAAATTAACCGGCTTTTCCTTTCACTGTGTTATAAAGCAGTTGTTTCCTACATCTGTTCCATTTGTATCATAGCAACAGAAATGACCAAGGAAGATGTCTGAAGAGTGGGAGCCAAGTGAGAAGAGAAGGAGCCTTTCAGTATGAGAAGATGGAAACTAAGAGGAGACAAGATTGAATAATAATTATTAACCCTGATGTGCAAAACACCATAATAGACACAGGATCGTTTCAGTTAACTGTCATAACAACCAACGCCCTAAGGCAGGCACAGGCATCATCCCTAGTTAATTCACAGAGAGGACGTCTTGGGAGGGCAGGGATCTCTGAGGCTCTGGAGAAGGCTTCAGCAGTCTCCTTGAAACCCTGTTTCATTCAACAACTAATGAAATCACACCCTCCTCTGGAAATCTATTTCTCCTCCTCCAGAATTAGTCATTCTTTCCCCGTTATTCCTATACCATTATTTATAGCAGGTATTGCATGGTCTTTGGTTTATTTGTTACTTTTTCTAGCTCCTCCACTGCACTGTAATCTTCTGAGGTTTGTCATATCGCTGTCTTTCCCGCACACACTCAGTACCTGGGGCAAGTTCCGCAGGTGGAGGGGCACAGCTCAGTGGCAGGATGCAGAGAACTCTAGGGCGCTCTAGGGTCTTTGCTTGTGAAGCCCCTCTCTCTGCCTCCCTGTACCAGGACACCTACCTCATTGCTCCCTGAAGCTTGCTACTTGCCTGGGTCCCCACCCAAACTGTGAGCTACTTGAGGGGTAGGGTCACGCTTGATGAATCTATGAATTTCCAAGGCTTAGCCCAAATCATCTGTAAAATAAATATTTGCTAAATGAGTGAATGAATATGGCATGCACTGACCTCAGAAGATGTACAGTCCCAAAAATAATTAGGGTCCAGAAGGATGTAAATACAAGTCCAGATGGCAGGCTCATTATTTGTCTGGGCATATGGGGAGTTTGGAGCATGTCTTGAATCTTTGCAGCTGATCATAGCAAGTCTGCTTTCTCCCAACACCCCTCGGTGTCCTTATCCTAGGTGTAGTCCTTGGCTAGAAGGGCCCTGAGTGGCCAAGATGCCATTATTTCGACCATAAAGTCAACCCTGATTGCCCTGAGTTAGGATTGTGCTAGGCGGAGGCAGCAGAGATGGGGCAGGAGGAAACCTCCAGGGTTGAGTCTCCTGTGGGCTTTGCCATACGCTTGTGTGAACACATGCTTGTCCCCAAGGCTGCTCTTGGTCCTTTCAGGATGGTGACCACATCCTCCACCAAGTCTACTTTCAACTAGCCTCCTCCTTGGGTCCTGTCCAGTTCAGTATCCTCATACTTTACATGAATCCTTGTTTGTTTATCTTCAAGGAGAAAAGGGGCCCTGAGAACTTTAAACTCTGCTGGTTCAGAGAGCATCCAAATAGCAGGTGACTGTGCCAAGCCGGAGGGACTGCAGTGGACAGGAGCCGTGGAGGCAGTGGCTGCTGACAGTTTGAGGAGATCTGATTCTAGAGTGTGCACACTTCCTGGGGGCCCCGAGATGAGAGTGCTGTTTACGAAGGGCTGTGCACAGTCGAACATTATTACTGAGTCACACCATCTGGGCATCTCTGGAGTGTCTCCCCACAGTCTCTGGGATTACACTCCATTCCCTTCCATCTGGACCGAGGCATGGGGTGCGGGAGGATGAGCACAGACTTTTGAGGCAGACAGACACAAGTCATATAAACTCTCTGAACTTTGATCTCTTCATCTGGGACAGTACAAGTATCCTCCTGACAGTAGAGAATAAACACAAAAATTTACCTGTAAAATAGGTGAATACATGGAGAGCGGCTAGCACATAGTAGGTGCTCAGCTAGCGTTATTTCCTCTTGCTCCTCACCTCTATGCAGCTCACCTTCTCCTACTTCCCTTGCTCTGGGACTGGCAGCTTATGAGAAGGAAGTATGCCTTAGCTGCCCGGGTTCACAGAGCCCTCACCATTCCTGATGCCTTTTGCCCCCGCCTAGTTCCTGACAGTTGGCTTCCTTTAAACATGGGCTTAGACATATCCTTGGATGGTCTTCTAGGCCCTGGCTCCCTTCATATAGCTCTGCAGCCCATCAGTGCCCACATCTTTCCCACACCCAACACCTTCAGGAGGAAGGACATAGTGCTGATAGGCTGAGATGTGATCGGTCCCCGACCAGCCACCAGGTCCTGACTTCCTGGCAGAGCTTTGCTTTCAGGTACCGGGGAGGGTATGAGAGGGTGGAGGGACACGGTTCTTGCTTCTGGGAGAGTTTCCAAAGTAACAGGGGGAGGTGAGCAGATGCACAGAGAAGCTAGACACAGGCATAAATGGAAACAAATAAATGTTCCAGAGAAACAAGCAATCATATGCCTGGGAAAGTACTGCCACCGATGCAGACATCTGTGACTTCTGTCGTCCCTGTCAGAAGAGGTCTCCTTTAGGGCAGGGGCTGTACCTTATCCATCAGTCTGGGGCTCCTGAGGCTGAGGGTTAGGTCTCCTCCACCACGCTGGGGCTCTCGGGGACGGGACCGTGTCTCTCGCTGCAGACCAGGGTCCCCTGGGGTCAGAACTGTCTCATCCACATCAAATACAGGAGCCCCTGAGGTCGGGTCTGCGTCGCCCTCTGTCACACCACAAATGACAGCCCAGAGCTACCCGTCTCCTTCTAGCTGGGGGTTTTCCTGTAGCACTGTGTGGGCTAAATCATTCAATTTGCACCTCTGGTCCACGCGGCAACTGGGAGCATCCCTGGGTGGGCGCTCCCATGATACCTCCCGCATGATCCTCGGCAGCAGGATGGTAGTAATTAGAGGTGATTATAATTGCTCTGCGTTATTAATAACATGTGAAACAGAAGACAAATGTAATAACGAAAATATTGTGAGGTGTCATGAACAAACAGTAATTGGAATAATAAGCTAAAGGATGAGTTTGTGTAATGAGATCAATGAGGCAGGAGCTTCGGCAGTGTGTGCATCGGTGGGCCTGGATAACCCCATTCAAGAAAACATTTCCCCAGAACCACTTTGTCAAGGATGTTTGCCCAGAGCCAAGAGGAGCTGCTGGCAGTCAAGGGCATGGAACGGAAAGCGGAGTTCTACGTGCCCAATCTGGGGGATGGGAACAGAGGAGCGGAAAAGCTTTGAGATCATTTCATGGCTCAAAAACGGAATTCTGCAACTCTGTCTTCACATTTCCTCTCTGAGGTGGTATAGGGTTATTGACCAAGCAATGATTAGTTAGCCACAAATACTGGTAAAAAGGTTATTGGCAAAATGAAGGTGAATATGTAGCACCTCCTGGTTTAGGTAAATTGTGTCACCTCATCTCAAATTGGGCCTCGGAGCTGGACATTGTTATCACTGTTTTCTAGATGAGGAAGCTGAGGCTGAAGGGTTTGGTCACCCTAATGGTTGGTAAGACCAGGCCGACTTGACCTGGGAGCTGTATAACTGCTTGGCTGGGCCCAGACCCCTGTTCTGGCCTGCTTAGCTGTCTTCGCTGTCTCCTGCAGAGCCCTTGGCTCCATGGAGTAGTCAGGCAAGGATGACCTCATGGACCTTTTATTTGTTTAAGGTGCTGGGGCCGGAACCCAGGATCTCAGGCATGCAGGCAAGCGCTCTACCGCCGAGCCACAGCCCAGGTGCTCACAGACTTTTGAGTGCCTGTTCCTGTTTCAGGTGCAGTGCTGCTTTCATGGGCTTTGTGTATTTTTATGGGGTTTTACGTAATACCTCACTTCAAGCGGGTTCTGTGGCAAACAGTGAGCATGCTAAGTACTCCACTAATTCAGCCAGGTTTCATCCAGTCCCGCACTGCGGGTACGAGCAGGCAGAGTCACGAGCCTTACAAACTAGAGACAGCCAGCGCTTGTCCCAGCTCTCCAGGCTATCACCCTATTTGCCCTTACCCTCTGCGTCTGGAGCTCTAATCAGTCTACTCCAGGGTTCTGGCAAGGAGGCAGGCAGGGCTGGGAGCCAATCTCCAACTGGCTGCCTGTCTGCTTGCAACATGTCCTATTCTCTCGGCCTCTTGTTCCGGACTGGTCTCCCAGCTATGGTAGCCCTCAAACCATGAACATCCTCATGGCTCGGCCTTGGCTCTCTGTTTCCTCTTCTCGGTTCCTCCAGATGTCAGTGAAAATGCAACTCGACAGAGAGGCTTTTCCTGCCCACTCTTCACAAAAGAGCAGCTTGCCTCCAGCACATTCTAAAATGACTTAATTTTTCTCTTCACCCCTCAACATGGCTGGACATGTTACATATCTATGTGTTGATGATTTGTGTCCCTCCCACCCTGCTAGAATGTGAGGTCATGAATGAAAGAACTTTTCCTGTTTTATTCATTTCTGTATCTCCAGTGTCACAGGTGTTCTGTGAACGAACTGACTCCTGCCCCTCCCTCCTCTCCCACTGAATGGATCGTTTTCCGAGGGATTCTCCGCAGCCAAGCATCCCCGTCAGACTAGCACAAGCACCCACTCCGTGGATGGAGACTCCACTTGGGCAAACCTAACCCTCCTTCCCGAACCCCAATCCAGCTCCAGTGCCCCATCCAGCTTTTTGCACAACAGCCATCCTCAAACCAGTGGCCTGTGTGGGAAAGTGGGGGAAGTGGCAGCTTTGAAGTCAACTTTGTTTCAGAGCCTGTTGGGATCAACGTGGCAAAGATCAAGTTAGGCTGTGGAACAGTCCCGCTGAGCAGATGTCACTGTCCTTATTTTACAGATAAGGAGGATGGAGTGGAAGAAGGTTAGGTCACCTGCCCAAAGTCCCACTGCAGTCCATCCTCAAACCCAGGCCCATTTGCTGCTTGCCCATATGCAATCCACCACCTCACACCGATCGCCTACAAATTGCCCCTCCCCCCATCAAGTAAAGCAAAATGAAAGCACGTGACCACCTACCAACACACCTTGGCAGAGGCGAGCTCCACAGGCGCCGTCTGCCCCCCAGGCACGTGATGCGGGCTGTGCCCTCCAGACGGTACCCGGGGAAGCAGGAGAAGGTCAGGGTGTCGCCCACACCAAACTGCAAGCCCTTCCGGATGCTGTAGGCTGGGACCTCGGGCTCCTCACAGGGCTCCAGGTCATACTCTGCAAAGGCAGTGGGAAGGCTGGGCTCAGAGACACCTCAAGGAGGACACACAAGTGGAAAGGCCAGGGGAGGAGGGCCAGAGACAAAGACAGGTACAGGGACAGACCATGGAACGCTCGTTTATAAGGGGTGAGGAGAAAACAAGGGTGAGTCCCAGGGAACCTGAGGCTGAGAGAGATGCAGGGAGGTCAAGGAAGGTGGTCTGAGCACTCATTACTGTGAGCAGTGGGCTAGGGCACAGCAGTACTGAGGAGGACTTCTGAGGCTTCCCCCATCCACCCCAGGATCTCCATTTGGACCCTGAGCCTCAGGGCCTGTGGACTCTCTGTGCTTTCTCTCGGGATACTGAACCAGATCAGTCCAATCCACCTGTTCCAGAGGATCGGAGCCTATGTCTCAGCTTTGGGCAACTCACACGGGGGAGAAGATTCAAAGTGCTTCACTCGAAGCTTCCACTTGGCAATTCTGGCTTTGAGGCAGATGTAAACATGGTGGGGTGGCATTTACAGGCCAGGGACCTGCCTGGTGCTTCTACTGACAACACAGAAGTGCTATTCCCTTATCCCCAGGGTATCTCCCTTCTGGACACAATTCTCCAATTGTGTGGTAAAGAGAGGGTCTCTCTCAGATGGGTGGAGGTACATATCTGGATATGTCCCATGGCCAGGGCTGCCCAGACGCATGGCAGGTGGCTTCTGCATGGAGGGCCAGCAGGGGCTATGTGGGGCCATGATCCAATTCCTAGAGGCTAACACCTCTTGCCCATCTCAGGAGTAAGCCCTGCGTTATCCCTGCTTGTAATGGAGTGGGCAGGAGGCCCCGTGGCAGCTTGGAACAAGAGTGACAGGTGACTCGGCACTAGAGGAGCCAAGAGCACTCTTTTCTTTCTGAATGCCAAATGAAAGAGCTTTCTTTTCAGGGTTCACAAACACAGAGATAAATATCTATTACTGCAAAATCAGCATTGATGAAGAAGATCCCAAGTGAGACTAAAACACACTATAATATGCTAATTTAAAACCCTCTCTTCTTTTTCTTCATTTTTTTAGGTGCTGGAAATAGTGGAAGTGGAATCAGGAAAATAATTTGGAATTACTAGGGCAGAGAGGGACTTTCATGAAGTCCTCTAGTTCAGCCAGCTGAGTAGATTGAGTTCAGAGCGAATCCTAAATCAGAAAAGGAGATTCCCGATGAGCCTGCTGGCTCCTTCCAGGACCATTATAGGGAAGTTCTTCCTTGTGTCTAAGCCAAATTTCTTTTGCTGCAGTATTGAGATCCTTCTACCAGAGACTGGGGAGTGACAAATACCCATCAGTTAGGCAGGGGAGGGAGAGATAGAATAGCTCGGCAGTCTCTTCTCCTCAGAGACTCTCACACTCTTTACCTGAGAAGGTGATGTTGAATCCTTCATACGACATGGAGAAATCAGAAATGAAGCGGACCTGGGCAGTGAAGTTGCCATAGAGCCCGGCACTGAGGGGAGCTGGCAGCCTCGAGCCGGTCAGCTGTCTCAGGGGCTGGGTGAAGCTGCCATTCTCGGTGATGAGGAGGTAGTCGTGGCCACTCTCCAGGTGGAAGGTGTGGAAAGTAAAGAACACACCTGGTGGGAGACCAGAGGGTCAGGTTGGTGACGGGACGATGGTTGCAGCAGCCCAGCTGCGGGACGGATCTGCACATGCATTTCTGATTTGCAGATGCCTGTCAGTGTGTATAACTACAGCATGCGTGATAAAACATTCAAGTGAATCTGAATGAATGAACCCGAATTTGCCATTACCCAAAGATCCAGTCAAGGAGAGGGATACCTCTCTATGGTTGTCAATGTTTGAGAGGGAGATTTATAGTTAGGTCTATGAGAATGCTTCACAGCCATTCATTAACTCATTCAACAAACAGTCATATATTTTTTGGACATTTACTGTAGGCAAGAATCCAGGGTGAGGTGCAAGGGGATGTACAAGATTTAAACAAATGGCTACAACACAGAAGGATGGGTGCTGTGACACATATAGATCAGTGTGCCAGGGGGCAGAAGAGACAGCAGTTTAAAGCAGGAAGAAGGGAATGTAGGACAGCTTCAGAAATCAGGGAACACTTGGTTTGTGATTTAAAAGGACACATAGGAATGAACTTGGTAAGAGAAGAAAGAGTGCACCAGGCAGGGGACCGGCCTGTGGCAAGAGAGAGAGGAGCTGTCAGTTCAGGGCTTTGTGGGCAGCAGACTGTGGGTGCACACACTCAGGGGAAATTGAGGGTAGAAAGGTAGGCTGAGGCCACCCTTGATATTCTTTCTGGAGGCAACAAGAAGCCATTCTATCCAGAGAGAATCAGATTTCAGTTTTAGAAAGATGTCAGTGGCTGTGAAGAAGACAAGTGGAGAGGGAGGAGGCAGCTGCTATGTGCTGGACTAGTAGGATGGAGCTTGGTAGGAGGGGCGCGAACAGGAGATGATTGAGACTCAGGCACCGAAGCAAAGGAGACAGGATGGGATGGCCGGGAGGGTCTCGACCTGAAGGTTGGTGAAAGGAACTTGTTGCAGAAGAGTAACAGCTTCATCTGCAAACACCAGCCTCTTCAACATCCAATCAGTGATGACCTAGTGGGCAGGTGGAAGGGCAGATTTGCAAGCTCAGAGTCAAGGTGGGACTACAGAGCTAGAGCTGCAAGTCACCAGCAAAGAAGTGACCTTTGAAGCCACAGCACGGACAAGAAGTCCAAGGAGGGTAAGCAGACAGTCAGAGAAGTGGAAATGGGAATTTGGAGAGAAATGACAGAGAAGGAGAGGAGGAAAAGAAGCGGAGGTGGCAAGGAGAATCAGAGAGATGAAGAGAGCAGTGTGTACATGTCCTGGGCACAGGCACTTGACAGGCATGTAAGCATCTGTTCACACACGAATACAAGGCCAGAGCACCTACCAAGTACCAAAGTACCATAGAGGGTAAGAGGTTAAGAATGTAAAATGAAAAGCAACAATATTCATTAACATTAAACACTAAATACTTGATACCACAAATATTTTAGTAGCTCTGTAGCCAGCCTCTATCAACTAGAAAGGAAGATGTGAAAATTCATTCAACTGGCAGCCAGTTACACTAAGACTTGGGTACAATTAGTTTCATCTCCATTTTGCACCCAAGGAAAATGAGTCACAAAAAGATGAAGTTCTTTTTATCTGAGGTCACACAGCTGGTAGGTAGTACCGGGATGCTGCCTCACAGAACGAGAGCAAATGTCAGGGTGGTAGGAAGTGAGAGAATCAGGTAGTGAAGAAAGTTATGGAGTGGCAGGATTTTAAGATCTAAAGCAGGTGCTGAACTTGTCGAGGCATTAACATCATGTGTTAACCCCCAGCCACCAGTGAGTGTGCCCGTGGGAATATGCACTGTGACGCTGCCAGGGCAGGAGCATAGTTAGACAAGGGGTGCTGGGCCCACCTGCTTATTAAAGGGTGGTCCACAGACCAGCTGTATGGGGGCTTGTTGGAAACGGAGATGTTGGTCTCAACTACAGATCCCCTGAATTGGAATCTGCACCCTAACTAAGTCCTCACATGATTTACAGGTGCCCGAAGGTTGGAGAACAAAACATCTCTAGATAATCGCCAATGTACTTTGGAGAAATGATGGTGGACCCGAGCCCATAATGCTAAAGTATTGTAAAAGTTTGCATATTCTTGCTTCCCTGTTGATAAGAGCTAGTGATCCCAGAGTACATGGGCTTCCCCGGGTTGTGGGTTTGAAGAGACAGATTCGGGCAAGGGAGGCAGGAGTAGGGGGTTGTAGTTTGTCAATAACCTGTGTTCAGGCAACTGAAATGCATCTATGCATCCATTTGTTCAAGAGCTTGGGTCCTAAGCACCTACCACGTGCTGGGTCTAGTGCTTAGTGCTGAGAAAACTCTCCCAGGACAGTGAAGGAGACAGATGCATCAATAGTAAGAATCTAGAGTGGGGAACTATATGCACCAGGGAGTGTGGGGGCTTTTTAGGGGGCACGAGCCTGTCATGAGTGGTGTGAGCATGTGCAGAGGAGACACGTGGGCATGTGTGCCTAAGTTACACTGTCCTGCTAACACACAGACACATATGCAGATAAGCACATGCTTCTCCGTTGAGAGACTGCTAAATAAACACCCTTCTCCCCTCCCTAGAACACAGGGCTGTGCGGAGAGCGGGTCTGACACAGTAACAAGCGGAAACAAGTTGATTAAGTGCCTCACTTTGGGCTTTATTCTCCTGGCATGCAAATATGGTCCCTCCCAAGGAGTAAACATTTGGCTGGGATTTGAAGGATGAACAAACAACTGAGATGAAACCCCTGGGTTTCCCAGCTGTGCTGATTGCTTGGGGCTTTTTGGCCATTGTGAGAAAATGAAGACATTGTCACAGAAATAGAGAGGTCCCGTGTGGAGTTTGAATCCGGATTTGGAGTGACAGATGCACACACTGGAGTGAACCGTGCAGGACTGTAGGGACGGCATCAACACCGCACTAGGGCAGAAAATCTGGGATCAGACGCCTGCCTGTGAGCCCAAAGGCCACAGTCAAAGCCGCTCGGCACCCCCTGCATTCTCTTTTCCTCAGCGTAACAGGTGGGTGACAGTCTCCCTCACAGGTGGCATTTAGTTCCTGGAGTGAGGCAACCTGGGATGGTATATCCAAGTGCCTGTCACAGCCCTGGCAGGCAGCAGGTGGGCACCACTAGGTATCCTCTGCTCAGCTCACCTGTCCCCAAGTGGCCTTTTGGGTTATCTGACATCAATCCCAGGGTCTCCAAATGCATACTCCCTGGACTCCTGAATTGTCTGTTCCCTGGGTGTGTGGCAAGCTAGGGAATTACGAGTTTCATAAAGGTTGGAGTGTCCCCAGCTGGAGACATGCTGGGGAGCAATGTGAGCCAGCAGCATGATGGCCACTTAACCAGACAAATTGTATGGGCAGAGCCCGAGAAGAAAGGTCAGGGTTTATGTCACCAAATACGTTTTGAGTTCCTGTTTGCCAGGTGGAGAGCCAGGAGCTGGGGAAACTGCAGGACACAAGAAAAAGCTGACTGTTCAAGAGCCCTGAGTTTGTCAAGGAGACCCAGTGAAAAGTTCCACACAGTGTGATGAAGTCCGGGCTTGGCTGGTGCTGGATGGCACAGTCGGGGAGGGTCTGAGGCTTCTGACAGGAAGTGGGTCTGGAAGGATGAGGAGCTGCCCAAGCAAAGGAAATCGGCACCTTCACTGCTCCCTGCATGGGGCCAGGAGATGGTTCTGGAGAGAAGAATTCATTGTGCAAAGCTCCAGAGGAGAAAGAAAACCTGTCCAGTTCCAGAAACTGAATGAAAGTCTGTGTAGCTAGAACTCGATTTAGTGGGCTGAGGATGAGGCTGAGAAAGGTAAGGTAGGCCTGTAAGCCTCACTTGCTATTTTATGCTTTGGGGCTCTACACTATGGGCTGGTGAAGCTTTGACTTGGTTCTCAGGAAGTGATCCAGTCATTCACCCATAGCCTGATGTTGAGTCTCTGCCTGGGCACCTTTCATCCTGGCTCATCTTGGAAGACAAACTTATGTTTTAACTCCAGGTCACCTGCCTGCCTAACCCCTTGGCTGGGCTCCAGATATTTCTGCCTCTCTGCTCTATCACACAATGGCCAATCTACACTGAGATCTGGGTTTAGTTGTCTGTCTCTACCACTGGGCCCTAAACTCCTGAGAGCAGGTACTCGATAAACACTTGAAAGTCGTTGATGAGCTGTGCTGAGTCCCATGCAATAACACAGAAAAATACAGGGGAGCAGAACTCAAACACAGAAAATCTTGACCACAGGGGTTGTCCCTTCAGGAACCAGGGGGTTTCCTTGACTGCCTGGCGGGGCCTGCTTTGGTTCAAGAAGCTCTGTGTCAAACTGTCCAGGGTAGACCCTAGAAAGGCCAAAGTGCAACACTTAAATATGCATGGAGGGGCTGAAAATGACCTTTCCCCCCAAATTTTCTTTTTTGAATAAACGGTATATTTTATATGTGATATATATTTATGGGTAAGTACATAAAATTATAAAATATAATTATAAAATATATAAAATTAGGAAAAAAGGCAGAAGATGAGAATAGGAGTAAAACAGTACAGTAAGTCGTCTACTTATATATGAGTTCCATTTTGGAGGAACGTTTGTAAGTCGGATGCATTCGTAATCTGACAAAGTGAGTCTTATACAGTACATCTGTGCAAGTTCACAACTCGAATGTTCGCGAGTCAGAGACTTACGGTATGAACATCTTGAGGCGGAGCTTTTCAGACCGTTTTCCACGCAAATGTCCTCGTTTATGCTTTACAAACACACCTTATTCTTTCGGCAAACTTTGTTACTTAATGATTTATTGTAATCACCTCCGCAGATCTGTAAAGATTCTTTCCCATTATTCATTTTAATAGCTGCCTAGTATTTCACTCACTGGCTGTAGCACGTTTATTTCATATTTCCTTACTGATGAGCATTCAAACAGTTTCTGATTTTTCAATATACTAAATAAATGCTTTTGTGGACATTCTTGCAGCTACATCTTGATGTATAGTTTTAGTTATTTTCCTTGGGGAAATTCCAGTAAGTGGAATTGCTGGGTCCAAAGGCATGAATATTTTGAAGGCTTCTGATTCCCGTCATCAAATCACCCCCTGGCAAGTACGAACCACCCCAATCAGGTCAGCACTGAGAGAACTTGCAGGCCCACACTCTTCCCCCACGTTGTGATTTTCTTTGATAACTTGCAGAAAGAAATGGCACTTTGTTACTAGCTGAAATCACATTTTGTTAATTATTGGCGGTGCTGATGTTTTTCAATTTGTCTTTTATCAATGACGAAGCATTAGTTTAGAGCCTTGCTCATTTTACAGGCCAGTGGGCCAAGCCTAGTTCACTTGAAGAGTTTTAGAAGCTCTTTATACATCAGGTTTTGGTGAGCCTCGGATATATGCATTGAGAAATTTTTTTTGTCTATTTACTATTGGACTTTTTTAAAACCATAAATTCTATCAAAGTTCAATTTAATTGACTCATACAGCCTTTGCCTTTATGAATTCTGCTTTCGGTGTTACTCTTGAAGGTATATCCCCAGCTGATGTTGGATGTCCCTGTTCCCCTAGCGCTGGAATTCATGGGCCTAAAGGTCTGAAGGAGGTATGGATTAGGCTTTAACATATTTTTTCAAATGGGTAAACATGGTGTTTTAACACCATTTATTAAATAATCCATCCTCTCTTCGGTGTATCTGACGTGACATTTGAATCATATACTAAACTGCCGCCCTGTCACATGTTCACAGGCGTGTGCACACACACAGAAAGGAGTCTTTTTCCGGACCTTTACTGTCTGTCATTGATTTGGATGTCCATTGCTACACTCACACCACACTGTGAGCATTATTTAGCCCATTACTCTTTAATATCTAGGAGTGTTATTCTTCCTCTTCAATGTTTTCCCTGAGTTCTTTTGCAAAGTTTCCAGATCAGAGGTTCTTAATTAAAGGCATGTATCAGAATTATTGGTGAGGTATTCTTAAGAAATGGATGCCTGGTTTCCACCCCCCACAAAGAAAATTAAAACCTCTGGGGCGGGCCTTGGCATTAACTAGTGTACTTGCCAAAGTGCAGAGGGGAAAAGATGAACCTTGGACTAAGCTCTGAGGGTAAAGGCTGTATCTGCCTGATTCCAGTCAGTCCCCAGCCTTAGTGTCTGCCACATGGGTGACATTTAACGAATATTTGTTGGGGAAAGGGTGTATTAACTAGTGTTTATTTGTAACCAGCAGCCTTACTTTGAACTTGGCCACTTACGCTAGGGAAGCTGAGGCGACGGTGCAGGCCGGTGAGGAATCAGAGTGCACGCCCCTGAGGGTGGGCTGCGTTGTGCAGGAAGGGATTGCTGTGTCCAGAATGTGAGGGATGGGTATGAGGAAGAGGGAGCAAAGTTGTCCTATGTTTCTCCAGGACACAGTACACGGACGAAAGTCTCAGAGACACCGAACAGACTAGTAGGAGGGAACAAATTTGTCAAAAATGATAAGACGTGCCCTTTGTGGAAGCAGTTGGTACCCGCCTCACCAAAGAGGTGTGTAGACAGAGGGTGTGTCACCGTCCTGTGGGAGGTGGTTTAGAGAGAATAGCTGCACTGAGTGAGCTTTGATGGCTGGTAACCAGTAAGATCTCTTTCAGCATAGAGATTATAGATTCTCAGCAACATTTATTGAACAAGTTCTGTGATTCAAAGAGATGAGAAGATTCTAGAAGTTTTGTTGTTGGTGAGAAAAATTCAAACTAAGTGTACTTGTCACCATAGAGGGAAATCCCCTTTGAGGTGACTATGACCTGGGAACTCAGAGATAAGATCTTGGGCCACTTTCTAATACCTGCCATGGGCCCAAACACTCACCCTTGCCGTGTGATGTTTCGATGATCCAGGTGCAGTTCAAGTTGTTGGGGTAGAAGTCAGGGAACCCTGGTGACAAGATGGTCCCACTGGAGCCTTGAATGAAGCCACCACAGAGAGCTGCAGAAGGAGTGAAGAGGGCAGTGAAAGACTGGAGTGGTTCTGGGAGCTCACACTCTTCCTGAGGCCCAATACCCCGTCTCCACTCAAAATCCAGCCTTCGCTCATGGGGGCTGGGCGGTCAGTGGTCCTTCCCGCTCTGGGGTTTTCAAAGCAGAGAAGGAACCCTCTGCTTCAGCACCCCCTAATGGTGTGGCTCACCTTCACAGCTGGGCAGCGCCCGGCTCCACTGGAAGTTGGGTTCACACTCCAGGGGCTCCCCGTCACTCAGTGTGTAGCCTGAGTCACAGCTGAATGTCACCAGAGCACCCACGTAGAAGTCATTCCCATGCCGCTGTCCGTTGACAGGGATCCCTGGGTCCAAACAGTGGTCTGACTGCAGGGTTATTGCTAGAAAAGAGAGTCTACTGCTAGAAAGGGCAGTGTGCACCATCGCCACAGAGAGACTTCGGTTGGCTCACAGAGAAAGGGAGGCGAGGCCCAGATTCACAGCGAGCTGAAGTTGCCAATCCCCAACTTGTTAAATGGGGCCGTAGGGACTTGCGGTGGAGAGTTCGAAGACCTATCTATCTTATAGTTAGATAAGCTGGCTTGATCATTTTCTCCTTGGCTCATTCATTCAGTAAACAATAGCTGAGCGTCCACTGTGGCTTAGGCCCTATGCTAAGACTTAGGGATAGAAACAGGAGTCAAAAAACGACCCTGTCCTCACGGTGCTCTCAGTTCTAACTTCCTATTTCAGTCTACAAAGAACTGAAGTGACATGGATCCCTTAAACTGAAGGGATGAATGTAGCAGAGGATGACCGAGTGGCTGTGAGCATAAGATGCTGTCTTACTTCAAGTTCATGGTCAAATACCGTCCCCAGCATACCAATCATGGTGACACTCAGTCAGCTGCACACAGAGGAAACTGTGAGTTATGCACACGCCACCTAACATAAAGGTCACGAGCAATTCTCAGCTCCCAGGATCCCTGAGAGATGGTGAGAACAAGGGAGCATAACTAACTGGGTCCTGTCATCTACCTGGGCAACCTCGTTATCCACCTCTCCGCACCTCCCCGCACCACCCCACACCTGAGACTCACTCTCATAGCGGAGCTGGAAGCCGATGTCTGAGTGACTCTTGTCGGTCGAGAAGAGGAGGTAGAGGTAGTTGCTGGTGCTGATGAGGAACTGGGGGACCTGGGTCCCATGGTAAACCCCAATCAATGGTGCCGAGTATGTCCGTCCATCTCGCACTTCTAGGGTGTCATAGTTGACCTCGGTTTTAAATCTGCCAAATGGCACATGTGAAAACTTCTTGAGAAACTCAAGGCTTATTAATGTGCAAATGGCAAAATCCTGGCCTGACCCAGGGCTTTGGACAACCGGATTTTGGCAGGCCGGGACATTTTAATATAATTTGCACACATTTATTAGTGAGGTGGAAGGACCTTCTCTATTGTATTTAAGCCTTCTTCCTCCTCTGCCAGTCATCTCCATGGCCTGAGCTATGACCTACCTTAAGACTGAAAGCCACAGAGAGTAGCCTCATGTGGTTGCAATGTTCTATGCGAGGGGTCAATAAACTAAAGGTGCAGGGACAAATTTGGTCTATGGCCTGGAGAGCTAAGACTGGTTTTTACTTTTGTAAAGGGATTTTAGGGAGAAAAAAAAAGACAATAAAGAGCTTGCAATGGAGATCTGCTAGTGGCCCACGATGTTTATTATCTGGCCCTTTACAGAAAAGTTTGAAGATTTATTCCAGGCCATGATTACTCTGGAAGAAGTTTGTGTTCATAGTTGGCTGCCTATTTCCCCAACCCCCCTGAGCATAAGCCGAGTATGAGTCAAAGTGGGCATCTGAGCAGGATTTGGGATAGAAGTCAGGGGGACCACATTTCATGTAAGAAATAAGGACCAGGTTGCTTCTCAGATGCTAATGCTCTGTTCAACACCTGATGGTATTTTAGCTACCACTCTCCCCTCTTGGGAGTTCAGAGGAGGGAAGGGGTCTGGGTGCCAAGCAACATCCCAGCCATCTCTTCCTCTGACACAGTCCCTTAACAGGACAAACCATGCCTAAGGGCAAACAGTGAGGCCTGTTTCCACACAGGGTAGTGGGCTCCATTGTCCCCCGATCTTGCTGACATTTTGGCCTGGACGCCAGTCCCTGGCCCACTCCAGATTCCCTCCCACAGTGTAGACATTGCCCCATCAGACCCCTTCCGGAAGCTGTAGTTCCAAGCACCTGTCAAAGGTGATTTTGATGGGGTAGCCCGGCTGCGCTTCGATCACCCAGGCGCAGCTCAGGGCATCTTTGTAGAAGCCAGGCCAGCCTGGAGAGAGGATGGTACCACTGGGCGAAGTCAGATGACCACCGCAGGGAGCTAAGGAACAGAAGCAGAGAAGCAGCTTTCTTGGAGACAAATGAACGAACAAACAAACAAAAAAACCTTTCTATAAAATGTGTCAGCCAACAAGGATTGTTTTTGTTTTTATGGAAAATTACATAAACTGTGAGCTTTGTCTACTGGGGCTTTTGGAAATGTGTCTAGTTACATCATTTGGGGGTTTATTAAAGGCCAGAGGGGAGAAATGAAAAGAATCTTTTTAAAAAGTCCTTTTGTCATTATAGAAAGGCTGAAGTACAGCTAATATTTGGGTCACACTGGCTTTTTCTCTGAGCCAGAGGCATCAGCCCAGCCCACCTCCTCTCAACCACAGCAGGGAATGAGCAGCCAGGTTAGGTCGGGCACCACACGTGCTTTGTCTTCTGCAACTTGGCATCCCCAGTCTTGTGCACAGCGCTTGGCACACAGCCGTCCCTTCACTATTGGCTGGATGAATAAAGGAATGAACAAAAGGGTGGATGAATGCAGCCCACGGCAGGTAACCCCACAAGACACTGGCAGGTCTCAGCATACCTCCCAGTGGTTTCTGGTTTCTAAACCCTGTTTTCTTACCCCCTCAGCTCCCTCTGCTCACTCCTCCCATCATTCAGCTTCCCTATTTGCACCTGCATCTTCCTGCCCTTCCTGCCTCGTCCTGCATCCAGACCCTGGCCCTGGTGAAGGTCATCAGAGCTCCTCCAGTGTTCCTTCTTCAGGGCATATTGAGGCCTTCGTTGTTCACCTCTTTTGAAATTATGCAAAGCCAAAGGACCACTTAGCTCAGTACAATGAGAGCAGAATGGATACATGTCATGCCCATATGGGAATGGTAAGAGCCCTCACAGAATTTGCAGAGTTTCTTCCTCCTGACTCAGTGACTGTGGAAGCAGATGTCAAGACAGAAGTCTGATCCTCCTGGGTCTTTAAACAACTCTGTGGAGCAGATCCCCCAATGAACTCTGTTAAACCTATAGCCCCGTGATCTGTAATCCTGTGTTTAAGCAACTGAGATTTAGGAGTTGTCTGTTAATACAGTTTAACCCAGCCCACTCTGACACCTTCCCAAAGCTAATGATAAGGATGGTGGTGCCACCCACCATCAAGGCTGCTTCGCTGTCAGCACACTGCCATTGACTTAGTGCTGGCTCCACACCAGGCTTTAGACACACACACACACACACACACACACACACACACACACACACACACAAAACAAACACTTCTGTGAGGTCGGCACTATTATTATTTCCTAAGAAAGCTGGCACTTATGGAAGCTAAACAACTAGCCTGGGGATTGCAAGGCATAGAGTCTGGATTCAGACTCAGGCGAGACAGCACGGAAGCAGGGATCATAAACTAAGCACCTTCTTTTGGGCTTTCTTACTACAGAGCTAACAGAGGCCAAAACTCCTGAATGGTACTGAGTTGGAGATAAGGGGCTACACAGCACTTATCTCTTTGCAAAGTTTTGCAGATTTCTCCAGGCAATCAGTTTCGTAAGATACAGCCAAATGAATCTCGTCCTCCCCTCATTTCCATAGCCTCCTGGAATTACCTAAAATAGTTGTCAAACATTTTTAATAGAAAGTTATATTAGGAAATTTGACACAAAGAAGATAACATAATAATAGTAGTAGGAGTAGTCAATTCACGCTGATGACTTACTCTTCTAGTTGCTTCACGTGTATATCTCCTCTAAAGGGACACATTTATGAAGTTATTAGCCCCATTTTATCCAGGAGAAAATCAAGGACAAGTAGGTTAACACACTAGATTCAGGACATGGAAGCTAATGAAGTTAGAGTTGAGATTAACCTCAAGACCTCTCTCTAAATCCCCCCATGGCGCGCAACACAGTATACTCACAGCAGACGGTAATGAGCTCAAGTGCATTGAGAACTTAATACATGTCAGGACCGAATGTGGATTATCCCTGTGACAACTGCCTGTTCATACACATATTATTACCTTCATTCTATAGAAGGGGATTACTACTCCATTTTTGTGAATTGAAGGCTTAGAGAAACTAAGTAATTACATAGCACCTGTATCAAACATTGAGGGAATAGATTACATATGCATGTAGTCATTTCTGGAACAGCCTAATTTTCCAAACCCAGCCACATCTCCTTGTACCTTCTAACATGCCCCCTCCTCCTTTAATGGACATGTTAGACCTTGGAGGTGAGCAGGGGAGTGCCTGTCGCTGTAGCCCCATGTTTTCATGCAGGTACCATGTCATGGCGGTGAGCAGGGACTCTCTAAATTTCAGTTCAGCACAGGCCCAGCCTTTCTGGTTACTGGACTGTGATCTTGTATAACTTCCAGGAAGCTATAGACTTCACAGTCACTATTGCCTGCTGTGTTACTCTCCATTCAGTCCATACATATCAACAAAACCCTATTTGAAACCTCCAGAAAGGAAAATTCAAATCATTCTGCTTGTTATGGTTTAGTTGGAGAATGTCTCCCAAAGGCCTCATGCGCTCATAGGCAGGGCTTTTGAAAGGTGATGTAGCTGAACTGTTAGGAGGTGGGGTCTGGTCGGAGGAGGCACATCAGTGGCAGCATGACACAGAAGGGTATATCTCCCTCCCTGACTCCTCCTGTCACTCTTTGCTTCCTGGCTGCCAAGATGTGAGCAGCCCAGGCCCTTGCCAGTTTTTGCATTTGAACCTGTCAAACGTGGACAGAAACTTCTGAAACTGTAAGCCAAAAGAAACCTCTTCTCCTTTAAGTTGTAGGTGTCAGTTACTCTGTCCCAGTGATGAGCAAAGTGACTAAGACAGATTTTGGTACTGTTAGTGGGCTTGTTGCTGTAAATATACCTGACTATGCAATTTAGAAGACTTTGGAACTGGTTTGTGGGAGGAGTTGAGAAATGTTTGGAGATGCTGGCTAGAGAAACCCTAGCAATCTATAAGCACAGCTTGATGGGAGATTCTGGACAGAGCTCAGAAAACCAGGATGCTGATAAAAATGCTGGTAAAGACTAGACTCAGGAGGTTTCAGTTAAAAAAAAGGACTCCATTAGCTGTTGGACTCAAGACCATGTGTTTTATGCTCTCACACAAAGGACTTTGCAGGAGACTGAAATTAATGAAGGCAGATTAATTAATCTGGACAAGGAAATTTTAAGGCAGCCCAGTGTTGAGGCTGTGGCATGCATACTATCGGTGGCTTTTAGTCATATCTGCATGAGAAGTAGAACCAAAAATCAGAGTTGAATAATTTGAAAATTTTTTGCTGGTGGCCAGAAAGGAAGCATTTATAAAATTGAGGCCTGGAAAGTTGGGCCTATATGGTTTTGGATGAGGAGAGCTTGGTTGTTGAAAAGATTAGTATTAAAAAGAAGCCAAGTACTTTGCATCAGAATAGTAGGAAAGATACCTTGAAGGCATCTCAGAAATCTGAAAGATCCTACCCATCACAGGCTCAAGGGTTCCAAACTGTAAAGCTTTCATTGGAGAAGAGAGGTCCTGGGCATCCAGCTCCAGAAGGGGACCTAGGGCATTTATTTTCAGTATTCTGTTCACAGTGCTTAGCCATCCAGGCATGCAGAGGCCTTTGCAGCCATGGTACAAAGGAGCCTGGCTACTGCTTGAGCTGGCAGCAGACCTTGGCATCATCCATGTGGTGCGGATTTTATGACATGCAGAAGACAACAGTTGTGAGGTCAGGGAGGCTTCCACTCAGATTACAGAAGAAGGCCTGGAAGGCCAGGCAGTGTGTCCCTAGGAAGGCCATACATGCAGCAGTGACAGTGAATCTGAAAGTGCAGTGGAGACCCCAGGAAGTTGGAGATGCCAGAAACACGGAACATCTGCTGAGGAAAGCTGAAGCCCAAGTCAGCCCAAAAGAGAGGCCATTAGGACTGTAACCTTCAGCATCTTAGGGGTGGAACCACCCAAACCCTTTGAGTTCACATCTTAACACAACTTGCCCTGGGTGGTGGACATGGAGCTATTTAATGTTTGCTCTGATGGGTTTTGGTCTTGCTTTGGTCCAAAATTCTTTCTATCCCCCAATCCTCCCTTTTGGGGCGGGAATATTTACCCAATGCCATTATATTCTGGTAGTGTTTAATTTTCTTTGTGTTTTTTTTTTTTTTTTTACAGTGGCTCACAGGTAAGAGTTTGCAATGAGTTTCAAAAGAGACTTTGGATGTGGACTTTTCAGGAAAGCTGAAATTGTTAAGACTTTAGCGACTCTTAGAGAGGGACTAATGCATTTTGAATAAAGAGATGTGCATAAGAGTCTTCTGGAGGGCCAGGGCTAGAATGCTATGGTTTAAATGGAGAATGTCCGTTGAAGGCCTCACATGGACATTGGTGGGGCTTTTGGAAGGTGATTGGATCATGGGGATGAGATAGCTGACTTGCTGTTAGGAGGTAGGGTCTGGTTGCATCAAAACAGTAGGAAACAGGCAGGTCACTGGGGACGTGACCGGGAAGAGTATAGTTTCCTTCCCACCTCCTCCCTTCACTCTCTGCTTCCTGGCTGCCATGATGTGAGCGACTTTCCCCTGCCCAGGCCCTCACACTAGGTGTTTTCTGCATTTGAGCCTGCAGAACATGGACAGAAACTTCTGAAACCATACGCCAAAATAAGTCTTTCTTTAAATTGCAGGTGTCAGGTATTTTGCCCCAGTGATAGGAAAAGTGACTAAGATATTGCCCTATTATTTTATTACTTTAGCTAGTTAATCTCTGCTGTACTCATCAGATTGCCAGATGATCTCTCTATTCATTCAGCCCATTACTCTCTCTATTGTTTGTCTCACATCCCAAAATGGTAGTTGCCAGGCAAAGATCTGGTGGGGAGGATTCCTACGTGCAACACTTCTTTAACATCTGAAAAGACGCTCCAGTCCACTTTTCATAAGAAAAAGACATCTTAAAACAACAAAGATATATCGTTTCTCATCCACCAGCATGGCAAGACCAAAAGTTTGATGGCACACGAGGCTGCAAGAAACCAGGAATTCTGGTATCTTGCTGGTGGAAATACAAAACAGCACCACACTTAAGAGAAATTTGGTAATACAGAGCAAAATTCATATGCATTTACCCTCTAACATAGCAACTCTATCCCGAAGATATACTGGCAAAATGCGAAAAAAAAAACCAAACATATTTGTACAAGGCTATACGTGGCAGCACTATTTGTAATAGTAAAAAGCAAAAGAATGGAAAGTGTCATTCAACAGTAAGGATCTGACTGAATAAACTAGAGTAAACAATAAAATGGACTGTTTACGCAGCTATAAAACGAAACCAAAGAACATGCTAAATAATGTCATGGAGTGAGCTCCAGAATACATTAGGTGGCTGAAAGCAAGATAGGGAAGAGTAGGTGAAGTACGATTCCATTTATCTAAGAAAGAAGTAATATTAAAAGTTAAATTAGTATTAATGGGTTACTATCTGCTCAGATTAACAACCAAGGGCAAAGTAAACAAAAACTAACAGTATTATCCATGGAAAAAGGGAGGAGATAGGGTAGAAAGGAGAGGGTTGGTAGCTACACTTCCCCGGAATATAGCTTGCTTTATGGCTTTAAATTTGGAGCTATGTAGATAGTTTACATAATTAAAAAGAAAGATTTAATTCAATATGCAATTTCTAAAAACTCCAAATGAATACAATATTGTATAAGTTGGTAACATAATCACACATGCAGAAGGTAGTTAAAGAGATTTCAAAACAGTAATTTGATAACCTATCCCTAGTAGGATATAAGAACAAAAATAACTGAAAACGATGATGATGATGATGATGACGAATGGGAATAGTTTCATAATCATGTTGCTGTCAGTAGTACTGATAATACTATTCTGAGATTCTTCAGTATGTATTACGATATGGGAAGTCACAGTGGTGCTGTTGGGAGCTTGGATACTTAGCAAGCGTGAAAGGTGATGCAGATATGATATCAAGAAAGTTAAAGTAAAAAATGTGCTAGCCTTTGAAATGAACCCAAGATGCATTTTTAAAAAAGTATTTCCTAGCTGTGTTCATGGGAAAGGCTTAGAAACAAGGACCGACTCAATAGCAATAAGCACCCTTAGTGTTCAGATCTTAAATGTCCATTTCCACTAGAAGGAGCTAGGGCTTCTTGGAGAAACCACTGATGCTAGGTCAGGGGCAGAAAAGGTACGAGATGAGGCTGGGCCATCTTCAAGAGGCTCCTGTTAGCTAATCGGACAATTTGAACATCAGTTAGAATAATAACTACAATGGCTTTAAATACATAAATAAAAGAAAATAAGCATTTCTCAGGTTTTCCTTTATGGACTATACCTTAGAGTAAGCAGATAGTTGGCGAGGACAACTTTTCTTCAAGTATTACAGTTTATAAAAGTAGAAATGATAAAATGATAGAAATGATAAATTTTGCAATCTCTAAGCTATGATCAATGGCTCCTGATGTCCTCAAAATAGATGCAATCAGTCATTATATGTCTCTGGTGGAGACAAAAGCCCTGACTATAAAATGTTCCAGCCAAAAACTGAAACTTGATACTGATTAAGTTTTGAGATCTTACCGCCAATTACAGAAAATAAAAGCGAGAGAGGACCATGTTAAACAACCTCTCAGAGAAGTAATCAGGAAAATTCAGACTACAGAAGAATTCTCAGAATGAATGACCCGACTTCTTCAATTAAAAACAAAAAGGAAGAAAGAAAAAAGAAAACGGCAAGGAAAACACAAGGGGCAGAGGTGGAGATCTACAGATTAAAAAAGACGATCCATATCAGTCTATTGCAATGTATGAAATTAACCAGGGTTCCAATTTGCAAAAATAAACTACAAAAGAAAATATTAGCTAACTGTGGAAATGGGATCATACTAATTATTTTTTAAATTATTATTATTATTTTTTTTGGTGCTGGGGATCGAACTCAGGGCCTTGTACTTACGAGGCAAGTACTCTAACCACAGAGCTAAATCCCCAGCCCCTATTTTCTTAATTTTTAAGATAACAGTATTGTGGTTATATTTTAAAGAGTTCCTTTTATTGGACAGAGATACATTGGAAAATGTTATAGATGCAATATCACACCTTAAATTTATCCCAGCACGAGCAGAGTGGTGATAATAAGGAAGGAGGAGGGAGAGGAGGAGGAGAAAGGTGACCATGTGGTGGGAAACAGGTAGGGGCATAAATGAAGCAGCACAGGCCATGGGTTTATTTATAGTTGAAGCAGAGTGAGAGTTTGTTAGATTACTCTTTGTTTTGGGTAGGTTCGAAGTTTTCCATTTAAAAAATACTAGGGCGATAAAAAGGAAGCATGCATGCTTATACATGGTGGGGAGAGAAAAGATAAGACCCAAGACCCTGTGTCTACACTGGTACCTGGCACGTAGCAGTGGACTAATCCAGTATTACACACCCATGATCTAGTAGTCTCCCAAAAGCCCCGGCTATGGGGGCATCATGTTAAACAGGGAGGAGGGGAATGCCCGCTCTGAGCGCTCCTTCTGAATGGGACGCAGGCTACCAGTGTAAACAAGCACAAGCAGCGAAAGCCCTTTCCTCCGGCCAGAGTGACCTGGAAGCGTGGCCTCCTACTGCCTCCAGCCCTGACTCCCCACCCCCTACCCGAGTTCCTTACCACCCATCCTCCATCATTTTGTCATAGAATGAAAGCAGAATGAACTTAGGACTTGCATGGGATTAAAAGTGATGATTCTAAAAGTGATGAATCAGAATATGTGGAGTCGAACTATGACTCTCCCATGCACCTGGCTCTGTATCTTGGGCAAATGGCTTAACCACTCTGGCTCAGTTTCTTTTTCTGTCAAGGGACAATAAGAGTACCTGCCTCACAGAGTTATCATGAAGATTCAAGAGGACAATGTATGTGAAGCACTTGGCCTAAAACATGGTACAAAATAAGTGCTTAATTAGTAAGAGCTGGGCGATTTGGAGGAGGTCAATTCATCTAGCTGGTTCTCAGATTTCTCATACACAAAGCATAATAATATCTTTCTCATAACAGTGACAAGATTAAATGAGATAATGTCAGAAACGCAATAAGACCTTCACAGTTCTTCCTCAGACACCTACATGAGCTACAACCGTCGTTTAGCTTTCTTGTGAGAGTGAGGAGGTATGATTTTTTTTCTTTTCTACAAGACTTCTTCCCTCTGATTGTAAAGTAACATGGGATGTATGTGGAGGTGTTTTTTTTTTTTTTTTTTTTTTTTTTTTTTTTTTTTTTTTTTTTTTTTTAGGGGTATGTGGAGTTTTTTATACCAAACTCTTAAACTACTTTCCTCTGGCGAGTGGGACTGGCAAATGCGTGTGTGTGTTTTTACTTTGAACTTTATCATACCTGTGCATTGTTTGAAACTTTTACAACTACCAGTATTCCCTGAAACATTAAGTACATGGAAAATACACTCACTGTAGATCATTTATCTCCGAAAGGAGATGTGCATTTCTTATAAGCAGAATATTTTTTTCTAAACTCAGTTTGAAAGTCTTTTACTAGGGCGTTTAATTACGTTTATTGTCATGACTGATACATTTGTCTCACCGCTGTCATTTTGCTTTATGCCGCCGATTTCTGAAACTCTTATGTGGTGTCCTGTCTTCTTTCGCTTTTGCGATAGACAGTATGTTTCCTTCTGTTTTAATTTTCTACTGGGACGTGGAAAGCAGAAAGCTCTCCTTTCATTCTATTTGCGGATCCTTTTCAGTTTTTCACAAACACATTTGATGGCATATTCTCTCTAGCGACATAATGCAAGAAGAACGCTGTGACGGGATGCAGTGGGCCTGAACTGTGACCCATCGCCTGCAAGTTAGGAGGACTCTGGGCCAGTGACTTAAACTCCGAGGCCCCAGAGGGACCTCTTTCTACACCTAACCCTAACTACACCTCTTTCCTAGGTCGGAAGAGGCAGCACATAAAACACTGTGGTGGTGTGTGCTCATTTGCTTCTTCCCTAAAAGGAAGACAAGGAAGAGATGGAGGTGGGGATGACAAGGTGCTCCTAGGTAGCAGCCTTCACTCCTTGGAAGTTTGTCTTCGGATATTTTTTCTGCCCCCTCCCCCCCATGTCTCTGAACTCTTGATCTAAGGTTATCAAACGACTGGTCTTAAGCCAAACTCAGCCCAGTTGCTTATGTGGCTTAAGGTTGCTGTCACACCATGATGGTGGGTTTGAGCAGAAACATTATGGCTCGTAAGGTCAAAAACACTTCCTCCGTGGCCCTTTAAGAAAATATCTGCCCACTCCTACCACTGCTTTCCATCCGCCTGAGGATCCTCTTCCTTTCTAAATTTAGGAGAAGCCATTTTCTCCCATGTCCTATTACAGTCTCTCAAAAGCTAAGTGGCTCTTGGCATATATTAAAAGATTTTTTTAAAGGACCATTAGTTTCTGCATTTAATTGTCCACAAGGTGGGGATACTTTATCAAAAACAAAACTAGAAAAAAAAATGGAAAGACAAGGATGCTAATCACAAAGCAGGGTCCTCCTAAGACTTGGAGGAGGCTGAGGAAGGAGGATCCCCAGGGTTTCATTCCTAGGGTCTGGCCACTCTGGGTGACATCCAGCTCTCTGCCTGTTTGATATGTTGCTCCCCAGATCCCCCACACCAAGCTGGCAGGAAGGCCCCGTCACGAAGAAGACTAAGCGGGCTTCCCCTGTGCCACGTCAGCGTCTCCAACAGGCTGCGCCTCATTTCAGGTGCCTGCTGTCCCAGACGTAGTGCTTCCCCCAAAGTGGAGCGAATACTGATTGATTGGTCCATGAGGATATGGCTAGAATCAAGTTAAAATAATGCTAACAGCCACGAGTTGGCTCCCCAGAGTCACTTGCACTTCATTGATGGGGAAACTGAGGCACAGGGTGGTCAAGTTGCTCGCCCACTGTGAGTTAAGAGGTCATTCATTCACTCATTCATTCAGTGATTTATTTACTAGTTTTGAGGGGGCATCTACCAAGTGTCACACACTATGCCTGAGTGTGGGGATATGAGGCCAAAGAAGATTCTCTAACCTCCTGAGTGCGCACAGCAGTGGGAACACAGCTAACAATGATGAAGGCTTACTTTATGCCTGGAATGGCCCTTGGCATACACAGATTATTATCATACATGTTTTTATTTTATTTTATTTTTTTCAGCTGAAAAGACTCTTGAGAAATGGTAACTGGCCAGGGTTCCAGCCCAGACCCCTCTAATTTGGAAGCCCGCTGGATCCTGCCAGGTGCAGTGCATTCTGGGTGGTTTTCTCTTCCCCACACACCCACCCATCAGCTCCCAGCAATGCCCTCTCTCAGGTGTGGCCCTCTTCCCTTCCTGGCCCTCCCACTTGGCCCAGCCTGGCTGCTTAGATTTGAAATTGGAACTGGGTAAGTAGAGAGGTCTCTTAGGTCTCCATCCTTGGACCTTCACAGGACATGAAAGAAAGCTTTCTGCCCCTCAGAGAGAAGAAGCACAGCCCTGCCTCTTCAAGCACCATCGCTGCCCTTAGGGGACCTTTGGGATACACACTACTCATCTATTATTCCCTAATATTTATGGAGCACCGACGACGTCAGGTGCTGTGCTTGGTGTGGATTTGACACGATTTCTGCCCTCAGAGGCGTCATCTGTATCTTAAATGCCTGAAGTCTGGTGGAACAGAGGGCTGGTCTCTGACACAGACTCCAGCTCTGCCCCGAAAGGCAAGGTGGGACAGAGAGGGAGCCATTTCAACCCGTTTAAACTCGCCGAGAGGTGAGCTGTGTTTGCTCTGGCTGCCCTGTCCTGTGTTGCTTGGAGAGCGATCACGAGGCTATCAGGGCAGCACTGAACAGGGCCACGAAGGATGAGAGGACAGGGTCCAGGAAGTCGGGGAAAATGAGCGTGCAGAGAAGGCAAGAATGGCAGCCGGGAAGACTGGGAAGTCATAGAACTGCCAGCGCTGGGCAGGGCTGCAGGGCTCCCCTGGGAGGGAGCCAGAAACAGGGTTCCCGATGCTTGTGGTATTGAGAGTTCCCCACCAAAAGAACAGGTATGGCCGATGGCTCACAGTCCAGAACTAGCGTTTGTCCAGTGTAACCTCTGCTCGTGATTCAAACTCCCGTACAATCTGACCCTCTAAAGACCCTGCCATTCCAGAGTGAAGGTTACGGGTGGCCCTGGGTCCTGGCGAAGAGGATGGAGGGATGTAGAGGGGGCCGCTGTGGTCAGGCCCACTCAGTCCCCCTGTTTAGTCCCTCTGACTGACAACCACTGCCCCAGCCAACGGGCATGTACCTTCACAGCGCAGCACGGCGCTGTTCCAGACCACGCTGCCCTCCTTCAGGATGCAGGTGATGGTCTCCGAGCCTTGTGTCCCCAGGAAGCCTTCATCACAGAGGAAGGAGATGGAGCTGCCCAGCTGGAGGCTGTCACCAAATCGTTTGCCATTTACTGGAACGCCAGGATCCGGGCACTCATTGTGTCGAAAGGCTGTGGGTGGAGGTCAAGGACACAGTTAGACAGAGCTGATAGCAGGCAGAGCCCAGACCGCCAGTACTCCCCAGGAACATGTCACTCTGGAGGGAGAGCCAGACTCTAGAAGCTGGGACCCCTGGTTGTGACCGCCACGCACCACTGGGCACAAAGCAGGTGCTTGCTAAACCTGACCTTCTGCCTTCCTGAGCCCTTAATCCAACTTCATTCCAATAGATAGTCTCATATCCGGCAGGGAGCTAAGTGTTTTCTTATGTTAGCTCATTTACATCATATCATGATTCTGTCGAGTGCATACTACCCTAGTCCACACATGAGGAAACTGAGGCTCGGTGTGGTCAAGAAGCAGATCTGCCTCCTCAATGTCAAATTCATTCCACGCTTCCCTGAGGTTAGACAGTTATGGGATCATTTAGGCTGCAGGGGAGGTGGCTCTCAGTCCGGTGACACTAATAGGCACTAAGCATTGTACGGTAGGTGCCCCGGAGTTGACCCTGTCTGAAGCCCCTCCCTTCCTTCCCTGCCTCTTCTCATGGCTGCTTCTCACTCCACCCAGGCAACTGACAATGCAGTGAGCAGGGACAGGAAAGACAGAACACTGCAGATTTTTTTTTTTTTTTGTGGTACCGGGGATCGAACTCAGGGCCTTGTGCTTGCAAGGCAAGCACTCTAATCACTGAGCTAAATCCCCAGCCCCAACACTGCAGATTTAATCAAGCTTTGCATCTTATTATCACACGGTCCTGGGTAATTTATGCAATCTTGCTGAGCCTCAGTTTCCTGTCCTATAAGAGGGGATCAGACTTCACCTGCAGGGTCATTCTGAGAGAGAAAGAAAATGAAAGTCGCTAAGAATGTGAAAGAAGTGTGTTTGGGGTGGCATTTACAGATAGTAAGTGTTCCTGAAGGTGAGTTCTCTTCTTCCCTTCTCTGCCTGGAGCGATACTGTTTCCTATCACATCTCCACCAATTACATCCCCAGCTTCCCTCCCCAGGAGTGCCGACAGTTTCACAGAAAATGCCTCTGGAGTCTGGCCTTCCGCATGTCCTTGGTGTTTTAAGGATGGTGACCTTCCCACGGAGACCAGGCTCCATGTTCACAAGGCATTTGCCATGTATTCAGGCCTCTGAAAGTCCCTAGGGACGGAAACACGCGCACACTCAGAAACGGAAGTGGTTCTGGAGGCTGCCTGGTGTCCTTTCTGCTGCAGATGTCTGCAGTGCCTCTGGAGTGGAGACCACGGAGATGACTCTGTGCAGGGCCTCGCCACTCACCCCCTTGAGGGTCCAGACTCAGTCTCCCAGCCTTTCTTCATTTGAAAAGGACCGTGAAGTTGCCCCAACAGAGATACAAGGTGAAAAGGAAAGTGGTGCTTGGGGTCCAGAAGTCCAGGGCTTTGCCGCTCAAAATTCTATCAGGTGCACACACCATGTGCACATGTACATGCACATGACTGTACATGGCAGGAATACAGAACTGTCTGCAGTGTTAGGGAGCAAAATCTCCAAAGTCAAGGATTTCAGCCCACTTACTTCTAACTGTACCTACTTGAATCTCAGGTCCTGGCATTTGAGAAGGGACAATGGAGTGTCATTGTGAGGCTAGCAGTAATGTATGGCACATAGTAGGTGCTCAGTAAACAGCAGTTACTGTCATCCTTGTCCATGATGCTCCAGGTAGCAGAAGGATTAATTTTACCCCAGGAGCTCTAGGAGTGGAAAAAGGACCACTGATCCTTGTTATGGGGACTCAGGTCATATGAGGCAAAGCATGAAGAGAAGTTGAGCTCCCTAATACCTAGTAAAATCAAGCTCAGCCCAGATCATGGACCACTGGCTGAGATGAGCAAGGAAACTAATGTCCTCAGGGGAAGACTATGCTAGTTCCCAAACACTTGTCCATAGACTCCTGCTTCACTGGCCACATATGATTCCATGTCTTCTACTATAAAAATGTAGATTCTAGGGCCTTGTCCACTCAGAGAGTCTGATTTAGTAGGCCTGGGATGGTGTCCAGATTTTTAAAAATGATTTCTCTCTCTCCATCCAGTGCCTATCTGTATAAATGTATAGAAAAATATCTGCTTGCTGTAACTGTGTTCACCAAATGTTGGCAAGGATTATTGCTGGGTGTGGGACTTTGGGTGGCAATTAACATTTCTTTTTTGGCCTGTCCCAGTTTTTGAGTCGTCACATGTTGGGTGTGGATTGTTCTGACAGAAATGTGAGGGCGTGCCGATCCTCAGGCAGGTCTGCTGCCCTGCACTCGAAGCTTGCCCTCTTCTGCCGAGGACTCTGGATCTGGTTCTTTCCTGGAAATCTCAGGCTTATTAAGATTTGATTTCCTTTGGATACTGCAAGTCTCCATTTTTGCCCCAAATTCCCCCTCAGTGAATTCTTGGCCTTCATATCAGTGGGCTTCCCTGGGCTTCCTCTTCCCCCATTCTTCCCACTTCTGCCAGGGTAGGAAAGAACATGTAATCATTCATGGATCCTTCCATTTGATAAGCAAGCATTTACTGATCTTTACCATGGACCAGGCCCTGTTCTAGGCAGTGGGGGTGGAAAGGTAAGTAATACATACCTGCTCCTTTCCTGAGTCCCTGATCTCATGGGGAAAACAGGTAGGAGGGCAGAGAAGCCCCAAACCAGGACTATGTGTGTCAGAATGGGATGACTAAGAAAGACAGAACTGGGCTCTACTTCTTCTTTCCTCTGAATGATGGGAACAGAAACCCCTAGAGGTGATGGATCCTGAGAAGGTGGTTTCCAGCAAGTCTGGTGTCCCAAAGAAGGGTAGTGAGGGGAACAGGGCCTTAGCTTGGAAGACAGTTTGGAATCTGGAGTCCCAAATTATCTACAGTGTAGTGTCTAACCCTTTGGCTCAACGGCACCTTAGGGATAGGTGGGACAAGGAGGTGAGGGATCTATGCCAAAGGAAGGCAATGAGGGCTGGGAAGAGGCGAGTTTTCTGTTGAAAAACCCCGGAGGGATAAGCTGTGCAGATGATTGTGGGTGTGGAGCAGAGCTTGAATTAGGAACTTGCATTTCCCACACAGAGTGTGGGAAAGGACCTAGTTAAATGCCCAGCAGACCCAGCTTCAATCTGCCCCGTCTCCCACCGCCCACCAACTATGGGCCAAGTTCGTCAGGTTCATTATTTCCTATGAGCTGATAACCATTTGCTGTCTTTAGAGGTTTGCTGTTCTCAGGCTCCAGGCTTCTGGCCTGCCTCCCTGCCCACTGTGACCACAAGATAGAAGTGAAAATAACCTCTTTTGAGATTCGAGTTGCTTCTAGAACTGAAACTGGAGGTGACAACTTGCAGACTGCAGCCCTAAGAGGAGGTGGGAGGAAATGGCCTAAGAGCTGGCTGCAGTAAGTCTCTGGGCCACACAAAAACGCTCCTCCAAGCATTAGTGCTTTGACTCTGGGAACCAGATCTGGGCAGAGCAATGTGTGGGCAGCACCCCCCAAGACACCAGAAGTCCAAAGGAAGTAGTGTTCAGGGCTTTGAGGGAGCATATTGGAGGAACTCAGGAGCTAATGAAAGATGTTAGAGGCTCTCTTCCCATTAGGTCCTCTCTGGTTCTAGCTGGGTTTTGTATGAGGTGGAAAAGGCGAGATTTTAGGCTCCCTCCTTTTACGTCATCTAACACACTTACGGAAACAAATGCTTCACGGAGAGAAAGGCCACAGAAAAGAGGAGCCAGTCCAGCAGGCGAGGCTTCATGCTTTTTCCTAGTTGTTCTGGGAGCTCCGAGCCTGGCCCTGGGATCTGGCCCACCCACATCAACAGTCCTCCATGGGAGAACTTCTGATCACCCTCACAGGTGGAGACTCAGAGGGACAGTCAGCAGGTAACAGAGAGAGGACTCACTGGTAAAAGTGATGTTGAAGCCCCGCTTCCCCGTGGAGTGGTCAGTCTGGAACTCGAGACGGGCTACGTGGCCGCTGCTTGTGATGGAGGAGGGGAGCTGGTTTCCCGAGAAGGTGCCCAGGACTGGAGCCTCGGCTGTGGCCCCATCCTTGATGACCAGAAAATCGAACTGAGGCTCCACGTCAATGTCATTGAAAGCCAGGTGGATGCGGCTCTCGGGCCTGGCCAGGATAAGCCAGACACAGTGCAGGTGGTTGCCATAGTCCTCTGGGTAGTTGGGAGACAGGACGACCCCTGAGGGGCTGGTGAAGTTGAAGAAGCAGGAAACTGCAAGAGAAGAGCAGTGGGGGTTCAGTGGGCATCCCTAACTTTCTGCATGGCCACCAAAGGCTGGCAGGGGGAACATTTTCTTAGCTTACAGAGCAATAGAAAGAAAGTGCACTAGGGTTGGGCTGGACTGGCTGGGCTCTGAGCTCTAGGAAGGGGACATGCTGGGTTCCATGCTGGGCATAGAGTTGGCAAGTCCCTCTGGCCAACAGCAGACATGATGGTTTTCTCTTAGGCCCCCTCCCTTTCAATAGCTCATCCCGGGCAGTGTCTGCATGCTCTTGGTAACTTGTGTTGGGAAAAGCTATCATTCAAAATTAAATGTAGAGTCACAGTCCCCAATCCTTTTCAGCTTGATTCGCAGCAGTAGAAAAGGAAGCTGCTTAAAGACACAGTGGTTGCAGTCTCCCAGCAGAGACAATGCAAGTCCATTTCTCTCCTTTAAATGTCTTTGATGGGAAATGATAGGTAGCCATGGGGATTCTGACAATTTCAAGCCACAACAAACACTATGCTAATGAGGAACCAGGTGAGCACCTCTTTCAGAGACCAAAGCTTTTGAAGAAACTGGTTGAGAGAGGTGACAGGGTCTCCTCTCTGTGCCCTGCCCACCTCCCTTTCTCTCTCCCCTGCTTCAACCTAATGACCCCACTCTTTGGAAAGCCCTTCTCTTTTAGGCCATTTTTATGTCTGTTACTAACAGATGCTGGAAGGAGGATGAGGCAAGGAAACTGCTGTAAATGGAAGTATAAACAGACAAATACTAAACCAAAATTACAGAGGGAAAAAATAGAATGCAAAAATTTATTTTGACAACTATAATGCGGGAAAGCATCAATATTGAGTTAAAACTTTTATAATTCTGTAAAAATATCCCCAAGATGAGCAGAGTATGCTCAGAGGATTCATATGAGAGAAAACAGAATAGAGTTAGTAGGAAAATGGTCAACATCGCTAGAAAAAATAAAGAAAAAAACACAAACCCTACTATGGTTGAGGCTTCATGGGAATTCATAATGGCATCTATTGCTGGTTGCAGAGTAAATTTGATATAATGCTTTTGGAAAGGAGCAGATGAATTCTCATTAAGAGCCACAGAACTACACGGATACTCTGAGTCAGTAAGCTGTAGGAATTAATTCAAAAGAAAAAGAGCTACATGGACAAAGATGTTCATAGTGGCATAATTCTATTATGGAGAAAAAATGTGAGCAATGTTTACGTCAGCCCAATAAAGTGAGGTAAATTATAACCTTTAATGTGATGCAGTCTGAACGCAATCATTAAAGTGATAAATATGACCCTGTGGAAAGACTGTTAAATATCATCTTAAGTAAAACAGTAGATCATAAAATTATATGTGTACTTTTGATGATAACTGTTAAATACTTGTTTATATATGGATAAAGATTGGACATGAGCCCCCAAGTAAAAATTGTATTACTATAATAGATTTCTGGGTGGTATGTATTTTTTAAATGAAATTATATTTAATTTTCATGATTGCAAAAATGTTATAGACTCATCCGAAACATTTTTTAAATATAAAGTACAAAGAAGATAAAAATGAATATGGGAAATCATTTAAATCCCTTTATAACATTTATATTTATGTTTCCTGTTAATAATGTCCATACTTTAGTGAGTACAGGATTTGACTTGCTAATTATAATGAAGTTAAGATGAAAAATAATAATAAAATCATGTTTGTCAAAGATGGATGAACCTAAAAAAAACAAAGGAAGTGGTGATTCCTTTGGCCAAATTTCTTCCTAATTTTTCCTATCCTGTCCATCTTCTCCTTTTCTGACTGAAGTATTTCTTTTCTAACCTGCTGTTGAAAGCCATCCCATTAAATTCAGCAAAGTAAGCCTGGTCCCTAAGACTTGCTCAGTCTCCTCCCCATAATCCTTGTATTTTTTTTTTTAAGCACAGAAAGAATTTGAGCCAAGGGGAGAGAAGGACATGAAAAAACTTTTTAGGAAATGCAAGATAAAGTCAATAACAGTGATTATTATGTATTATTGAGGGTTTACTAAGTACAGGTACCATTCTAAGTACTTCCAACAATTACTCAATTTAATTGTCACAAACACTCCAAAATAAGTACTATTATAACCCCATTTAAAAATGGAGACACCAAGGGCAGACAAGATAAGTAACTTGCCAGGGTCATACAGCCAGTAAATAATAGTGACAAATTCAAATCCAAGAAATCTGATTCCAGGTAACAAGATGTGAGCTACCCCTCCACCTTGTCTCCCAGTGTGAGAATAATACTGTACTGCCCACCGGGTCTAAGTCTGACAGTGCAATTCTTGAGGGTTCCTTAAACCTGTTGGGTATCTATCGATTTATTTCAAGCATTACATCAGCATTGAATTGTGGTCACGTACAGCCACACTTTCTTCAGCTTTTGGTAGTTCAGTTGGGGACATCATGTAAATAAATGATGCTTAAAGACAGTGACCTTGAAGACAGAAAGGGGCAAATTGTGTGGCCTGTTAAACTAGTTCCAGATGGACTGAAGGAAAAAATTCTACAGTTTCAGAGGGAAAGAGACCAGGAGCCTTGTAAACACATGAACAGACTTGCTACAGAGGAGAATTTAATTAATAACACCTGAGTTCCCATCCCCTACTCCATCATTCTAAGACTTTATTCTTTTTCTTTATAGCTGTTTTCAAGAGGCACTGTTTTGGATCCTGGGTACCCATGTACAGACGTTTATCTCTCGATTAGTCTTGTTCACTTGTTTTGCTTTGTATGACCTGGGCTACCTTCTCCCCAACATATACACAGATACTCCATGAGAATAGAAATCTTCCTCTGAACCCCTGCTGGATCCCACAGCTCCTGGCACATGGAAGGTGCCCAATCAACACTTGCTGAATGAATCAATGAGTATCTAATTGTTGACATCATCAGAAAAGATGGTGAAATGAACATGGGCCCTCACTCTAAACCAAAAGCAACAGAACTGACTAAAGTCTGTAAAAATAGGGGGACCCATCTTATCAGTTCTGGAAACTAGAAAAAAAACAGTAGGTGTGACGCTCAAAGCATGTCTCTTAGACATAATACAGATGTGGCCTTAAGTAATTTACAGTAGAAAAGGGTATGACCCAGTAAGTCATTAAATGGCAAAGATAACAGAAAGCTGATCTTAGACATCAAAGACCACAAAAAAATGTGGTAATCACATAACATTCATAAAACATCACTTGAAAATGTTTTCTATCCAACCAGGGCATGAATCAAACTGAAAAACTTAAATATGGTCAAGTTGTGGTTAATAAAAAATAAAAACGATTAGCAAAAAGCAAATAAGCCAATACAGTAATGAATCTAAATAATTGGTATAAAGAAAGTTATAAAATGAAATGCAAATGTAACAAATATTTCTTGGAAGAGAACATGTAAGATATCGTGCCTGGCCAAACCCCAGGGTAAAATATTTCAGACTGTACTGATATAAAGAGTAAAGTTGGAGCTAGGAGATATGTTAATTTCCTCATCTTGCAAGAAATTCTGTTTTATAGTTTCTGCGGTTAATTAGAGAAATATAGGTTAGAGCATGTTTTTAATGATGTTAAGTGTAATTAGTAATGGAATATGAAATAGCTTATCTTCAAAGTTACCAAAAGGGGAAAAAGCAAAACAGTCAATTTAGAAAAAGAAAAAGGAATTCAAGTGAAAAAAACCAGGGACGTATAAAGAGGGGAATTGTAAAATAAGATGCTAAAAGAAAAGACAAAATACCATTTATGATAATAAATGCATGCAGGTTAATATCCTAGTAAAATATAACCCTCAGCTTGAGAAAAGACACACAGCTAAAAGAAAGATATTCCAAATAGTCAAAAGGGAAAGAATGGGCCAAGATGGCTTGGGCTTCATATTAGAAGAAGGTTACAATTTACCAATCCCCCAGGTCCCAAAGATTTCTATTTGATTGGTGCATTAAGCCCAATCATCACAGTTTTAAAAGCTCTTCAGGTGAACCTAAATTGCACCCAGGGTTTAAACACTACTGGCAGAAACAAATGTGAAAAACAACAACAAAACAAAAGGTAGTTTTAATATTAACATCAGACCCTTGTATGTTATATTATTCCTCATTCTTGGATGATTCATTTTTCAAGGTTCTACTGAACAGCTACCAATAAACATTTCTTCTTGCACCTGGAAAGAGACGGGGCTGCAAAACCAACAAGAAGAGAATATGACCTTAAAAAGCTCTGTCTTCCATCTCAAGAGATAACCCACATCTATCCCAGGGAGGGCAGGAAAAGCAGGTACATCCCACAAAGGTTTAATATTTCTTGCTCTGGAAGATCATATATGCATGTTACATTGACTTTTCTATTAGAGAACAGAAACGGCTTGCTTTTCAGTGTCCCAAATGAGGAATGACAACAACAAAAGAGTTGTAATTGACCTCATCACTATCAATCACCCAGTTTAAAAGAGCTAACGAGTGCCTTCCCCCTTCACAAATCGTTATCAGACTGTGCTCCTGGATATTGACCTTGGATAGCTCAGGTTTTAAAAAATAAAGGTAGAAAACTCATTAACAAGTGAGTAACTGTGCATAATATGAATTTACTATGTTCTTGAGTAGAATATAAAAGGGGGGTTGTTGAAAAACTCTCTTACTATTTTTCTTTCGGTATGGGTACAGGTAGCTTTGCTATGTTCAAAATGCTAATTTCATCAGGTGTAGCCTGATAAAGTGAAGGGTATTGCACTAATCCCGGCAAAGATTTAAGACAGGTGCCGAAGATGATATTTAAGACCTGGAAGATGGACACATTCCCAAGTGAAGACTTGATAGTTATGATTCCGTATGTCCTAAAGCACTGAAACAGACACACCAAAATATACTGATATGAGGTAACAAAGGTAAATCAAGGAGGATCTGAAAAATATTGTGAGCATGTGTTATATGAAACCCTGTGGCCTTTAACTAAGAAACACAACAGGTTCTCATGGAATACTGCAAAACTGGATGTTATAGTAGGCTACAAGGAAATCTCCATAACTTCTGCCACACATAAAAATTACCAGGCTACAGTTTCTGCTCAGAGAACAAATAAACTAGAAGTCAGTAATGAAAGAATAAAGAAAAATCCATAATCACTTGAAAGTTCATAAAACTCATTAGATAGCATTCTGCATTCAATGAGGAAACGGGGCTGTCAACAATGATCCTAGGCCAAAGCTGCAGTAAGGAGAAAATTCACAGCCTTATTCATTATTAAATAATAAAGAAATATAAATGAAATGAGTGTTAGATCCAAAAAGTTACAAAAACAATAACTGAACAGGAGTAAGAAGAGAAAGGAGAATAAATTCAGGAGAGAGGCAAATTGGGGGAAAATTAGATGACTTCTAAAGAGAAAAATGAAAGAGAAATTTTAGACTTGTCTATGCAAGAAATATTTTTAAATACATATATGAGAGAAAGTTATAAAATTAAGGCAGTGATTTAATTATAAAAGTATAGCATGTATAACATTGAATAACATATTTGAAATTTGGACAGAATGAATTTCCCAGGCAAATTTGAATTATCAAAATTAGTTCGAAGGGAAAATCCTAAAGAAACTGGACACTATTCTAATGGCCAATGCTTTAAAATCTTAAACAAGCAGGTACTATCCAAACTATTTAAATTAACCTTGATACAATTATTCCCATAAAATAGTATATACGATGCACATATTCACACCCACCTGCTCACACATGGACACACCAACAGTGAGGAAGAAACAATCCTATATGTAAAGTGCTAGCATGTCAAATTCAGCCCTAAAACAATTCAGACATAACCTGTATAACGAAACAACAACACTTTACTGATAGATAAAAAAGAAAATTTAAAATTGCAGATAGCATTCCTGTTTGAGAAAAGTTCTCATTGCTAAGATGGCAATTATCCTCAAGTCATGGTATAGATTTAACCCAATTCCAGGCAAGATTCACTCCAATTTTTTTTCCTGGTACTGAAAAACCATTGTAAGGTCCATCCATTGGAATAAAAAGGTTAAAGTAGTCCAACTCTCCTTAAGACAGACGAAGACTAATAACACATGAGGTGCTAGTTGGTATCCCAAGAGTGTTGTATGTCTTAGTAACTCTCACAGCGATACCTGTCGTGGGTACTATCATTAATCCCGTGTTACAGATGCAGAAACTGAGTCCAAGTGTTCAGATAACCTGCCCAAACTCATACAGCCTGTAAGTGATGGTGCTGGCACAGTGATCAAGCACACCTGTTTCCCCTCAGTGGAGGGAGAGCTTGCCAACACAGATACTAAGTATACTATATTAAAATTTGTTATAAAGTTGCAATCATAAAATCTTTATAGTATTGTTTTCAAATAAGATAGCAATGGAACTGAAAAAGAAAGTTCATAAATATACACAGGAACGTTAAGAATTTAGTGTATGATGAAGGGTCTTTTCAGACATGCAGGGAAAGTGTTGCTTCAGTAGAAGATGTAAGGACAAATGGTCAACCAGTTGTTGAAAGGACTAGATCCACCCTCGCCTCACTCTAAGTGCCACAGAAGTGCTAGAAGAAAATATAAGGACTATTTGTATAATTTCAGAGGTTGGGGAAGACTTTAGCATGACGCCAAAGTTAGAAATTGTAAGGGAAACAATAAATTTTGAACTAAAGAAAGAGGAAACTTCTGGATTTCAAAAATCACCATAAATAAAAGCCTAAGAGGAATAAATGGAGAGAAAATATTTGATGCATGTGTTACAGTTGAATATTTACTATGCTTCCTATATAAAGAACTACAATTCAACCGAAAGCAAAACACTCAAAATAGAAATATTGGCCAGGGAAATTAAGAGGCAACTAACAAGAGAAAAAAATATAGTTTAGGCCAATGAGGACGTGGAAAGGTGGACAATATTATTAGAAAACAAAAACTTAAAATGACAGCGCTATTGAGTAGGTGAAGACTAAGCAGTCAAGAGGTAGAAGGTAAAACAGGAGAGTGGTAGGCGGAGTTACAGGGACAGAGGGAGGGTGTCCGGGAGGGGACAGGGCTGTGTGAGGGGATGGCTGGGCTGAGGCATCCTCTGGGCTGAAGAAAACTCATCAGATTTCAGCATGGAGAGGCTTGTTGGTGGCCTCAGTGAGCACAGTTTCAGAGTGTGGGGGACACAAGTTCAGAATATGGTGGGTACCAGAGAATGGGGAGATGATGAGGTGTGCACACAGCAAGGACAGGAAATCTGTCAAAAAGAGTCCAGATATTAAAGAGAGTGTCCAAGATCCTGAGAGGAGATGTGGTTGTGAAGAAAGGTATTTTTGTTTTCTTAATAAAAACATCTGAGAGATACCTGAGAAAATGTAAATGATGATAGTGAGGAACTGGCAGAAGAGGAGTGGGATGAACAGACGGAGAAGAATGAGTTCCAGGAGGCATATAGTTCTTGAAAAGGTGTTAAGTTTGAATTTGAATGGCTCCAAAGGTCCATATGTTCAAGCCTTGGTTCCCCGGGTGCCGCTATTGGGAGGTGGTGGAACCTTCCAGAGCTGGGGTCTTCTGGGGAGATCACTGGGAACTCCAGCCTCTTTTCTCTCTGTCTTTTGCCACCTTGCCGTGGGATGAACAGCTTTGTTCTGACACTTGCTCCCACCATGATGCGCTGCCTCACCAAAGCAAAGGGCCAACCAGTTACAGATTGGACCCCCCAGAACTGTGAGCTGAAATACAATTTTCTCAAGTTGATTATCTCAGGTATTTGTTACAGTACCGGAAAGCTGACTAACATGGAATGTGAGTGGCACAGGAGAATCTATAGCAAAATGTTTGTATCAGTGGTTTACAACCCATTAGAGACTGATCATGAAATTCATGTGGTAGGTCATGAGCTGGATGTTAAAAACAAACACAAAAACAAACAGAAGAGAAGAGAAAAAATATGTGAGTTCAATACAGGTAGGAAAGGTGAGTACTATTTGTGAACTGTATATTTAATTGTGTGCAAGGGTGTATTAGATTCAATGTAAAAGCACATTTTTATTGTGATGCCAAAGACGTCTGAAGGCTTCTGACCTTAAGTTTAAATGTGAGAATGTTAAAAATTTTTTTTCTTGATATATAATCTATCTGCAGTGGGATGGACTTTTGGTGGGAGAAAGTCTTGATCATCTCGATATGGTAATGGGAGAGAGATGACGGAAGAGCGAGGAAGATGTATGGCTGCAGCCTTGGTGTCTTTAGTACTGGCAAGTTCAGTGTGTTGCCCGTGAGGCGGAGGCAGGGTGGTTCTTAAGTGCAGTGTGCGGGGAGGGAAGGGTTCAAGGAGAGTGGGGAATGCTCGGATAGTTGCCATGGAAAAGCGGAGACCAGGCTGACGTGAGAAACACAGATGGATTGCCAGGCACTGTGCAGGTTTGATTGAGATTGGTGACCACGAACAGCAGTGCCAATTTGCCTGCCTGGGTGATTTTCTCCAGCCAGACTCTCCCGAGCAGACGTTCCCCAATCAGCTAGCTCTTGCTTCCCGGTATGTCTCTGGATCAGCAAACTGAAGCGGCTTTGCTGATGAACGCCACTGCGGAGCCGGAGCAGAGGTTTGACACACCCACCCTCACATTTCCTGTGCCTCTTTTTGCTCAGCCCGGTGTATGTTAATTTCCATCTCAGTTTCCTTGCGGTCATCTCTGGAACTGGAGCTTCATGAATGTTATCAATGAACTTTGATGGTCACAAGGAGACGGGGAAATTCTCAAGGCGACACAGGTCAGGGGTGAAGCTAGTCACCTGGCAGGGCTTGTCCTTGTCATAAAGATTTAATTTTAGCCTCAGTTCTCTATGAGAATACTAAGGACAAAAAGATTAAGATGAGATATCTTAACTTCCCATGATGAATGCATTCATTATGTATCTCAAACATGTACTTAGAAGAAAATGAATGTAAAAAAAGAGAATACCAAGGATGCCTTCTAGAAATGCACACACATTCCCAAAGGAGTATCTAGGACGAACAGAGAGTCCTGGCTATGTATTTCCTGAGTACCTTGTATGTCCTATTAAATTCATATTTGGTATAATCTGATTCAAAAGCCATGCATTGTGTTCAACTTTTTGCACTTATTTTTTCTTTCAAATCCCTACCTCCTGGCCTGGCAGGATTTGAACGCTGGTGACCTGAGACAAATTAGCATGGCATTCAACAGAGCTGCCCCCTCCCTCACTCCTGAAACGCTGCCCTCTGCCTTCTATGACACCCATTTCTGCTGTGACCTCTTGCTCTGTCTGCCCCTTGTCAGTCACTTGAAAGCTCTTCTCTGTTAGCTGACTTTTCCATTTTGGAACAGGAGGGGGTCTCTTGTAGAGCTGTCTTTTCGCATTATATGCTTTCATCAGGGTACCCCACCCGACACATGCCTCCTAAACACACGCCCCCAGGACTGACCTCTCCTCCATCTCCCGAGACATACACGCAAGGGTCTCTGAATTGGAGAGAAAGAGCACCTGCTGCATGCCAGCCACTGTTCTAAGGGGGTTAGTAGCCAGAACGATGGATAAGCAAGCTGTCAGCCCCTGTGAAGTTTACTTCTAATAGGTGACACAATATAGGAGTAGGCGAAGGGAAGAACAGTAATGGAATGCGGATGGGCAGCTTTCAGCCAGGAGGTCAGAGATGGCCTGTCTGAGGAAGTGGCCTCTGACCTATGTTCGGATCATGAGGAGTCAGCCGTCCTAAGTAAGCTCACTACAGGCAGAGAGAACTTGGCAAGTGCAGGAGCCCTGAGGTGGGAATAAGCTTGGTGTATGTGAAGGACAGAAGAAGCCAGAGTGGCAGAAGCATGGTGGTGGATGGAGCAAGGAACAGAAGATGGGTTGCAGAGGATGGCAAAGGTCTTTCAGACCATGGAAAAGAGTCTGGGTTTTATCACATGATTTTAAATAGAACATGTGCCAAACTGAACTTCGGGTCTTCTTCCCCAAATTTGGTTCTAGATTTCAGGACCTAGAATGTCCCCTGGCATCAACAAATGATTCAGCCCTGCCATCACCCAGGTATGGGCCAAGCCCTCTTCTTACTGCGCCCGCTCTCCTCCTTTATACCACTTCCTCCCAAATAAATTCTAGCAGCCCAGACTCTCCTGTCATTTTCCAGACTCAATACAGAACTGCCTGTTGTATACCTCCCCTGGAGATCCCACCAGCACCTCAAATGCATGTCCCAAATTAAACTATTTTCTGATGCCTCCTTCATTCCTTACCTCTGAGAATGACAGTGTCCAGTCACCTAAGCAAAATACATCAATTCCTCCTCCACTCCCACATCCAAATCAGTAACTAATATCTGTTGATTCTGTCTTGTTGATATCTTTCCTACTTGTCCCAGCCTCTTCACATCCTATTATGTGGCGATCTTCTTCCTACTGCAATAGGCTCTTGGTCTCCCATTTTAAATTTCACTCAGTTTGAATCCATCCTCCATATTGGATCAATATGGAGGATGAGTTTTATAAGTCACAGATTTTTGTTCTGTTACATCCTTGTTTGAAACTCTTTAAAGACTCTCTGCTACACAGAGGATAAAGTCTAGACCTCTCAAGGGGGCTCAAGACTCTCAGTAATCTAAGGTCTTTGCTAAGCTCTTTTATCTTTATCCCCCACCCAGTGAACACTCTCTTCCAGTTAGATTTAACTACTTGTAGCTCTATAAATGTGCAAGGCTAACCTCATCTCTGTACTTCTATCCAGGCTATTTTATCTTTCTAGAATGTTCTCTCCTCTTGGCTAGGTGAAAAACTGCTAAGTATGATTTCTGTTGAGTGGTGTGGGTCCTTCCCACTCTGTACTTATCCCTTCCTAGCTGTAGTTGAGGAAAATGTATATGAAGCTTCCCCCACCCCAGTGCCTATCCCAGCTTTGGCTACAACTCTATCACCTTGAGGGCTGAGGAATAAAATTCTGCTACTAAAAGGGTTAGGGGCCAACCATACTCCAAACCAAATTCTCTCCCACCTCTGCCACTCTGGCTTTATCTATATAACAATACCAATACTAATGTGAATAACAACTATGACAAAGATAGGAAACCGATACTTACTATGAATTTACTATATGATCGGCATTAAATAGAACAATGAACAAGATGCTTACAGTTCTGCCTTCAGGGAGTTTGCAGTCAAATAAGGGTGTCATACGATGAATGAAATAAGTGATGTAGATTGTATTATTGTTCACAATCGTGCTCCCTCCCTGTTCTTGCCATACATCCCTTTATGTGCAATCCTTTTCCCTACCGCCACTGACTTTGGTCTTGGTCTTGTGATTAGCTTTAACCCACAGAATGTGAGCGGACATGATCTAGGCATTTCCAAGCAGAGACTTCCACTGTGCATGGGCGGTTTGCCTGTCTGTTGGAGTGTTTGCCTTCTACCATGAGAACAGCGTGCTCTAGGTACAGGCTACTGAGGATCTCGAGGCTGTTGATACCACAGCAAAAGATGACTGATACACATATGAAAGAGGGATGAAGAGAATAAAAGGTGAAGGACTGCTCTCAGGATAAGGCGGTTAGAGAAGGCACCTCTAGGAAGCTGACAGGTAAGGGATGATGAGGAGCCAGCACTATGAGGGCTATTCCAACCTGGTGAGCTGTAAGTGCAAAGGCACTGAGACAGGAAAGAGTTGCAAGGGGAAGAGTGGTGTGGGGTGAGGGAGAGAGATAGGAAGGGGTTAGTCATATAAAATCTCATAGATCTTTTGCTCAGGGATTTCCCATGGCATCCAAATCACCCAGCTAAAGCCCAATCCCTTGCTTGTCATGAAATCTGTTGGGCCATGGTGAGGGTGGCCATGTAATACAATGTCTACAAAGGACACTTTTAGAAAACGAAAGGTGATACAATTAATAATTACCTAGAACAAAAGGTATAAACTGGAATTGTACTAAGGAAATTAGTACAATATTAGTACAAATATATGGTCATCCCATTCATGGCCCTGTTATTTCCTGCCCACAAAAGCATCTTTGTGCTGTGGAAGTAGCCTCTGCTTCAAATTCCTCCCTCACTACCAAGTCCCCTCTGGAACTGGGGCCCAGGACTGAAGTTCACTGGTGAGGGTCTGGCAGCCGTTAAATTCTTTCCCCCTGTGGGTGGACCCTGTTTGCTGTCCCCCCTAGAGATAGGCTAGGTTCATGGTATAAATCATCTACCAGCTCATTAGTGTGGTCTCTGGGAATTACTCACTGCCAGGAATGATCCTGCAGCCATGCTGACTCTTGCACCCCTCTGGAATGACGCCCACCTGGCCATTCCCGGTACTTGTCCTCATCCACACCCTCTCTGTGGCCAGGCTCTGAACTGGGACACTCATGTGCTCCTCGGCTGCTGGCTGAGGGTCTCATATCACCAGCTCAAGGAACAGGTTCTGACACCTTATGAAACAAAGTGTGAAGTGTGCGCTACATTCCTGGGAAGTAGCCGAGTCCACACTCCAAAGGCTTAGCATTTACCTTGAAAGCAGTTTTTTCTGAATCTGAAACAAGAAGGCCCGCCGTGTCTCCCTTCCTGCTTCTTCCCACTGCATCTCTTATTCTCAACCAGCTAACTGAAGCAGCCAAAGAGGTGTTGCCACCCGTCTCACAGCACAGCCTCCACCAAGCCCCGGCCCGAACAGTTTGCTCTCCGCTCCTCCATCCCCCTTTTCAGTAAATGAACAGGTAACCCCCAGCCCAGAAGACTCTAACAGAACTCCTCGTTTGTAGGGATCACTGATTTCTCGATTGCAAACTGAGATGCAGGGTGCTACCTTCTGTGGGCAGGAGGGCTGCTCCGTGGGCAGCATGGGGGCCCCAGGTCCTAAATGGCTCTGTACTTGAGGGCTAGATGTTCGGTAAGTCTCGACTTTCACTGTGGGATTCTGAGGACTGATAATTTGCATAAGAGATGGACCCCCGGATAACTCTTTGCATGGCCCCAGCAAAGTGCCTCTTACCACTGTGAGGTTCCACAGCTGCCTGTGCCAGCCCTTAGATCCCTTGAGGGACCCTCAGAGGGTTCTATCTTTGCCACAGGAGCCGAGCCTGGCTGTGTCCCACTGGGGTTAGCTTCAGCTCTCTTATTACCTGGGTCAGCCAGACACTAGTGTTAGCTGGGAGAAAAGTATCCTAGTGTGATGTCAGCCAAGAGCTCAAGCCTTCCATCATCCTGGAGGAATCCAAGAAAGGGTGTGGACTGCATTCCCCATGGCTCAGGAGGCACTTCCAGGACTGCAGGCCCAGCTACTGGTTCTCTGAGGCTCTCAGGGCCTATCCACATCCCTGAGCCCCGAGCTCTGTCAGAGTCCGCCATGTCTCCCGCAGCTGTTTTAGCAGACTACCTTCCCTCAGGTATAGAATCAGCCATGGTGTAGTGATGCTTCAAACTGCCACCCACTGAAGACTGGAAAAGAATATAAATGGCTGCTCAGAGAGATCATAAGGAAGTCTGTGTGGATTTCTCTGCAGGCGATCCACCATAATCCAGGAGCATGCACAGTTAGCGGGAGGTAACAACCTTCAAGGCCTTGGGAAGCCTTATCGGAATTAACAAGGAAGCCTATGGGTAGCATTCCCATTCGCTAACCCCTCCCCTGAGCCCCAGAAGATTGCTTTTGCGCCTGAGGACTGCAGAGAGGGCCTAAGACGGTAACCCAAGACTCTCTTAGAAAGCCAAGTCCTTGAAAAGGTGAGTGGTGCCCCATGAGGAGCACAGAACTAAGGACACCCACCATACCCAGGGCAGAGTTAGTCATGCACTGTCCAAGTGAAACCATAAATTTGCCAAAGGGCTCAAAGAATGGGGCAGGGGTACTGGTACAATCTCACACTTCTGCTCCAAAGCCAGCAGCTATGAGGATAGACCCTTGTAGGTGAGGTTCTGTGTCTGCCTCTATGGCTCCATAGTCAGGCATGGAAGAGCCCCAGGAGAAGGCACACACAGAGTTTGGAACATTCATAGAGGAAAAAGAGTCTGTTGGCTTGATCTGGAAGGTGGAAGTAAAAGTGAGAGACAGAGATATCTCATCCTCCCACAAAGAAAGATGGCTAGATTCCTATAGCTTGGTCAGATTTCCCAGCCACCATTCTGCCCAGTAGCTGTGGTCTAAAAATCCCTTAGACCAGGACTCTGGCTTGGAGGAATAGGGTCTCTGGACTGAGTGTGGATTAAGCTGTGTTTGCAGTTTGGTTCTGGACAGATTCCTAGGTCATAACGGATTGAAATGTTGTCTGTGCTACAATCCTCCAAGAAAACTTCTGAGGAGCTGCCAACTGGAATAAAATTTCCTTCCTTTCTTATAGCACTTTGTAACACATCTATTATTGTAATAATTCAGCAACTGCTTTGTCATAAAAGTGTGTGCTTATGTCACTCACTAGACTATATGAGCTCTTAGAGGGCCAGAACCATGTGAAAATCATCACTATATTCTCTGGGTGCTAAGCGTGATGCCTGGTCCATGGCAGCCCCTCCCCTCCACCTTTTGCAGCATTTAAATTAAACAAAATCAGGCAATCAGAGTATCAAGATGTAAAATGTCAAAGTATTGGACCAACATTCCATTCCTTGCTGAGATATCAGCACGAAGACTGATAGTCCATGAATCCCAGGAGATCACAACACCAGAGCAATCAAATTATGGCCACCTCAGCCTACCGAGCTTTATAGAAACAACATATGACCACAATAGATCACCTCGTGCACCATACTCATGCCACACGGCTGCTATCTTGTCAAGGAACCAGATCCCTCAGGAAGACACCAAGTCCCTCCAAGCATCTGGCACACAGTAGATGTTCCACACTAGTGGTTTAGAAACCTGGGCCAACATCTAGATTACGCTTGAAGATTACAAAACTACGATTCCTATCCCCTGTCTTGGGACTTGATGAATTGGAATTTCTGGGAATGAGGCTGGGAATTCTGCTTTTGATTCTAAAGATTAGCTGAGTTTGAATCCATTTTAGACTGGGCAGGGCCACCAAAGACACATCCTTCCCCACAGAGCATTTGCCTATTTAAAAATGAAAGTAGCAAGCGATGTATGGCGCCCACTCTGGCCTGACAGGGAAAATTTTGACTCTGCTTCTTTGGACATTCTGCTGGGAAAAGTGCTGGGGGCCTCCACTGTGAACCATCCTTTCACCCAATCTTGGCCTGACCTGTGCATGGCCAGGTACACTGAAACACCTGTATTCTACAGGCCTAGTTCTTACAGCCATATCTACAGCCACGCCAGCTAGACAATGCTATGTTGGGACACTCCAACTCCACAAGCCAGTGGGATAAGATGTGAGTGTGGATTCAAAGAGTCAGTATTAGTGGGCTCGAGATGACCCAGCATACTCATAGGCTCTTTGAATTTAGGACCCCCCACCACCCCCACGGTCACCCCTTTGTCAGCATGTCTGGGCATCTAAGTTGGTTCTTGGATTCTCTCATACCGGCTGTGATTAAAGCTCTTTCTGAAATGGTGGCCTGTTACTGGAGCTGTGTATAGCCTTCAGGGGAAACCCCATTCCCTTGGGTGAGGACCTGATTCAAGCTAAAGCTCATCACCACATCAATCATCTGCCTATATAAACATAAACCTAACCTAGGATGAAGGGGACCCAACTGGCCTGATGAGACAAGGGTTGACTCTACTTGCCCATACATCCAGCTGTACAGTTCCCTTTGTGAGCCATCCTTTTGCCCAGGGCCTTAAACTCCGGTGTACTCTACCAAGCTACCCTGGGGTACCAAATGCTTAGAGCTATGAACGCCATGTCCGTGCTCCAATGCAAAAGCAGATACACCTCTCCACCCCTTTCACCACCACAACTCTCTGCCAAGGTGAGGCCCCTTCAGACCACCAAGGCAAACCATCTCATCAGCAGAAGAATGAGACCATGGGTTAGTGTCCAGGTTTTTGAGTGTACTAGAAAGAGGGGGCTCTGGAACTCCCCAAATTCCCTGCTTATTTCCTATGGTTCGCTGTGGTCAGTGGGACCTTGTAGGGAGCTTGGAGAAGTGAGGACGTTCACACAGCCCTTGTCATGGCCCCTGCCCCAATCATAAACATCCCCAGGAATATCATCCTCTATACCACCAGTGGCACACCTATGGCACGTGTGTTATTGTGTTTTTCTTTTAAGACAAAAGATGCTAACGTACGATTTGTTTTTTCTAAACCAAAACTTCAGTATTCGGGTTTAATTGCAGTGTTGGCTCTCTGCAATACATAAGTGCGTTGGGGGTTGTAGTTTGGTCTCTAAAAGGTTCGCCAATACTGCTCTACACTGAGGATGATGCTTTCAAATCTTGCCTGATCCCAACTCTGACTCTGAACATTTGAAAACAGCAATTTCCAAGGACTGTAGCTGTTGGGATCATATTTTCTGGGCCAAAAAAATGAATGTTTGAAATTGTACTTGCCCTGGGAAATCTGGAATTATACATTTTCAGGGAATACCAGGGTTCAGCCATGGAGAGGAGGGAAAATGGGGGCATGCTTCATCTGTGCACAGGGCACAGAGGCAGAGGTGGGAAGAGAAGTGAAAAAAGCACCTGCTTATTTAAGAGAAAAGGTAGCTAGCCATGTATGTGACCTATAGGAAGAAAACCACAGAGCAGTTAAATTTAGCAAAATCACAGTAGAGGAACCAGAGGAGAGACACGCCACATAGCTGCATGGGAAGACTGTGTATTACAAAATGCCTATTTTCTTCAAGTTAATTTGTAGTTTAGCAAGAGTGCACACACATACTCCCAATAGGATTTATTTTTACTCTGAGAAAATGATTCTAAAATTAATCTTGAACAACAAACAGATGAGCATAACAATGAATATTCTGAAAGAGAAAATAATTAAGGGAGGAAGGAGTTGTTTCTAGCTCTGCTAGATATTAGAACGTCTTATAAAACAACAATTAAAATTATTCAATACCAGGGCTAAGATAGACAGAGAGCAACAGTACAAAGTGGTTACTCAAGAAATAGACTTAACTACATTTGAGGATTCAGTATGTGATAAAACAATCCACTTCCCTCAAATCACAAGGGAAGTGAATTAACAAATTATGTTGGAAAACTGCCTACAAGTTTGAACAATATTATACATTCATCTAAATAAACTCCAGATGCATTAACAAATTATAGTTTAAAAAAATCAAATTACTGACAAAAAACTAAAAATAGAATGAAGTGTTTCTCAGAACCATGGCAGAATGATAACTTTGTCAGCTTTAAAAAGAAATCACAAATATTGAGGGGTTTGTCTACATGAAAAATGCAAAACAACTATATAATGCAAAATAGCAACACATACACACACAAAAGAAAATAAGATTGGGAAAATATGTACATCAAAGGCCACATAGAATTCTTCTCCACACACTAGAAAGACGGCCTTCAAGTTGGAAAGGGAAATAGTAATGCCCTACTTAACCACGCACAGTTACCACACAGGGATCGAAAAATTTTGCAGATTCATGTACCTGCTAGACAGGGTTAGACACAAGCTGGTTGCATACAAGCTAGGAGCCAGTCTCCATCTGGGGTCCTGTGATGGAAATCCTGCAGCACTCCTGGCACCTCTTTCGTACGTCTCATCCCAACAGGACATTCTCTGGCCTGTGGCTACCAAGCCTCTCCTCCCATGGAGCCCATCACCCTTCTTCACTGACATCCGTGTGTCGGCCCCTCTAGGAATCCCTGCAAACCCAGCTACCCAGACGGGCAGTGCATGCGTGCATATGTACAAGTGTGTGTGTACACATGCTTCCAGCATTCTTGTATCCATAGATCATCTCCTTTCCGCGGAGGCCCATAGCCCATCTTCTCTCAGAACTCACTACCGCCACGGCATGTCTCATTTTCCAACCAGGCCCCAGTGCTGTCCTCCCATTTCAGGTCACCACACTAACAGGCATGAAGTCGAGTCTGTGCTGTATGAGATGAGGGCCCTGGCAATCAGTTCCGCACCCACTCCGATGTCTGCCCCACCCGATGTTCAACGAATATGTGTTAAGTAAAAGAAAGAACCTTAACGTATCTGTAGCGCCGTGGCTTCTCATTGAAAACTACATGTTAACCCATAAGAGACTACTTTAATTTACATAACTGTGTCTGTCTCTGCATGGAGAGAGCTCCTCGAGGTCACTCATCACAACCTTGGGTGCTTTACAGCAGTCAGCAGGGTTTGCTGGAGGGATGCATTCAACTTATACTTATTAAATCGGCACTTTCAAAAGGCCACACAAAGGTTACAAGTAATATACGTGACTATGAGGAAAATCACAAAGTTGTTATCTTTAAAAAAGTGAAAGTAGATGAACATAAAAGAGATACAATGTGTTTCTGGATGGGAAAGCCTCACATCATACGAATTTTATTCTTAACTCCACAGCTCTTGCTTTGGCATCAGGGGAGGGTACGACGCTTTGAGGAAGTGGTGTTAACAGTACGCACCAAGAATAAAAACGTTCATACTCTGGCTTGATAAATCTACTCCTGGAAATTTATCCTCAGGAAATAATTTAAGAGAAGGGGAAAAAAAGCCATGTACATGAGGCTGTTAATTACAGCCTTATATAAAATAATTGAACATAATTGGTTGAATGAGTCATGGTCCATTCGCTAGACAGAATATTCCATTGATCTTAAGAAGGATGACGATGAAAGACATGTGGCCATATGGTAAGATATACAACACAAAATGAACTTCAAAACACAGCCTACAAAATGGTATTTCACTTTGATTAAAACCACATGAAAGATGTGGGTGTAGATGGGTAAGAATCAAAAAAAGAACAGACGAGGATTTAGGGTGTGGAGGTAAGGGAGAAATAAAGGATCAGAAATGGTTGAGATATGTTACATGCATGTACCAATTCCCCCGAAACAAACATCACCACTCTGTACTGCAAACATACACCAAAAAATTAAAAAAAAAAAAAAAAGAGACCAATTTGAAGTCGATTTTCATTCAAGGGAAGGAGACTAAGAGTATGTTATTTATTTAAAGTTGTTGGTTTCTTTAAATATTTACATTTATTTAAAAATTTAAAACACTAGACCATAACAAAGCCTGTGTTGCACATTGATCCCTAAGTGGCAGATATTTCTTGATATAGAGTGTTATCTGGGGCATGGTCCCGACCAATTACCCCTTCAGCATGGGTGGGACCATCCCCTGCCCTCCAGTTTAGAATTTAACCAGGAACCAACATACCCCCTTATGCTCCTGACTTTGTATATAGTAGGCACTCAAGCTGGATGGATAAGTGGATGGGTAGAAGAAACAAGAAACACTAAAGAATAGAAAATGCTTTTATCACTGGTGTAGTGTGCACTGGTATATGGCATTGGCATAGTTCCAATAATGGCCATAGATCTTTCCTTCACGAATCTATTTAATTCTCATCAAACTGTTATTTCATGGAGGTAACTTAGCCAACAGTGTGCTTCTGTACTCTGGCCTGTCGTTTTTGTCCTCAGGGTTCATTGTCCTTCTTTCTACAGATGCGCCCTCAGATTCCAGAACTCTAGTGCTATGGAAAAAGTGTGGCACTTGGAGTGGGAACCTCTCCAATTGCTGCTCCGTGAATGACTACAGTGGCACCTCAATTAACAAACTTAATTCTTTCCGTGATTCTGGTTGCAAACCACAGTGGATGAGAACCAAATCAAAGTTCCCTGTAAGGTCAACATTGAACCTAGGCAATGAATTTGATTCAGTATCGTGGAAAGAATTAAGTTCCTGAACCAAGGTACCACTGTGGTTCAAATTCTAGCCCATCACTTAAAGGTCGCATAGCCCCTTTTGAGTTAGTGACCTTATCCCCTTGAACTTTGTTTTCATTCTGGGGTGTGATCGAAAAGTAGAGTGAATGTGCAAATTAAATAAAAACTATTACAATAAAAGACATGTTGTTAGCCGGGGATTTAGCTCAGTGATTAGAGTGCTTGCCTTGCAAGCACAAGGCCCTGAGTTCGATCCCCGGTACCACAAAAAGAAAAAAAAAAAAAAAAGACATGTTCCCATTAATCCCCCTCAGAATATTCCCTCTCACTTTAAACACACTTATCCCATTGTTATTGTGTTATTGCCACTTTTTGAAGCAGTTCTGGCTGGAAGTCCTCTTTCATGAGTGTCTTCAGTTGTGCTATTGTGGCTGGCTTGATGTCCTGAATTGATTCATAAAGTTTATCTTTCACAGCCATTTTGACTTTGGGGAAGAGCCGAAAGTCAGAAGATGCCAGATCTGGTAAATAAGGTGAAGGAGGACATACTGCAGTGTTTTTATGAGACTGACTTTCCATTGGGTGGACCCTGGCAGCAGCACTTACTGTATTTTTGATCACATCTTGTAAAGACACTCACAAAAGAGAACTTCCAGAACTGCTTCAGAAAGTGGTAAGGATGGCGGGACAAATGCATTAGAAGCAAAGGGAGTAATTTGAGGGGGATTAATGGCAATGGGTCTTCTACTGTAAAAAAAAATCAAAATCTAAACATTCACCATATATTTTGAACAGATTTCATATAAACTAAAAGAGAATAAATACAAAGTTGTAGAGAAGATTCCTATCTCCCAATGATGTAAAACATTCAACAGATACTGGCATCCTCTCCTGCCCCACACTATCTCATTGTCATAATGCTACAGACTAATCACAGCCTTACTTAAAATGCAAATCTACAGTGGTGTTCATGGTTGATGAGACTGAGTTATCCTAGACCAGCGACTTGTCATCTAGGAAAAGTTTTCTATCAGGGACTACTTGGTAACCTCTAGAAATATTTTCAGTGTCATGACTGAAATCTGTGCTGCTGGCATTCAATGGGTCAAGGATACGGATATTGCTTAAGCCCCCTGCCACACTCAAGACTGCTTCACACAAAAAGACTGGGCTTAAATATCAACAGACAAGATGAATAAACCCTACATTTGAGCGATAATCCATAGGAGAGACCAACCTCCTGGTGACACTTGGGCTAAATCCATTCCTTTCTGCAGAAGTGTGTGTGTGAACGTACACGCATGTGTGCATGCTTGCTCACATGCCTCCAGAGCACTGTGGTGGGGAGGAATTCAGGGGAAAGGAGAGGAGGACACTAGAAGAGGGTCATTTCCTGTAGCATCATGTGTGGACACCTTCCTTTGGCTCCCAACTCTTCAAAGCCCGGCCTGAGCCCTTGCCTCCTCTGTGACATTTTCTCTGAGCACCCAAGGACCCAGTTCCCCTCCCTGACCACTCGAGATTCAGCAGCTGATCTGTAACTTAAACTGTGTATCCCAAGAGGCCCTTCCTTCCCATTTCACACGTGCACCATATATAGTAAGACCCAAGCAATTAGGATTCGCACCTTTTCATGGTGCTTTACAAAATGGCGAAGGAAAGGAAAGCAAGTATGAACGTTCCTGCTGTCCTGGCACATCTCTGGTGAAGTCTTTTTTGAAACTTCTTTTGAAAGTGGCTGCTAATGGACTGATAATTGGTTTCCTGGCTCCCTTGTGAAGTGTGAAGTGCTCTGCTAGCCTGTCAACGAAGCATCAAGTACTGTGCAGACCACCCTCAGAATTATTTGTATCTTCCTTCCTATTGTAGCTCTTGTGGTGGGAGAATGACTGGGTAGGGTTACATGGGAATGGCTCTCTATTCTTTCGTAAGGACAGGGTTAAACAGGCAGAGATTCTGGATGGTAAAGAATATCAGGACCTGGCCAACACTCTCTCCCAGGGACGGCTAGGCTGAGTGGATTTCCTAGGCAGAGAATGAGTAGTTCTGAATCCAACACTCACTGCCTGGCACAGTGTAGACACTCAGTGAATATTGCTGAATGGATGGAAAGCAGTTTTTCTTCCGATTGATTTTGAGCAGTGGTCCCTGGAGGCGTGAATTAACCAAGGAGGATGAGAGAGTGAGAGGGGAGAGGCTGGCTCCATCTTTTCTTTCAAAATGCTTTTCACTGTGAGATACATCATCATCCTGAAAACTTAGATGGAAAAAGACTGTTTGTTGAGCCTCTGCCACTGTGAGGGCAGCTCACACGGCAATGACATGATTCTGAAGTCTCTGCTTGCTACGGAAGATGTTTGGGCACACAAAGGAAGACCATTTGTGTGGTCTCCGCAGGCCAATTCCCTAGTAAGAAGCTGTTCTGAAGAAAATGTTTCAAGAGAATGGCAATGCACTGCTTTGTACTTCTTTGGACAATTGTTCAAAATTCTGAGCCATCAAAATACTTTTCCCAATCTCTTTCTAACTCCTAAGAAGAAGACAGCAGCATTGCTTGCTATATATTGTATTAATATTTATTTTGTCCAGTGTGTGGTAAAATTCGGCACATTTATGCCGACTTTTGCTAGAGGCGCTTTTGTGTGTACATTTATGAACACTCTACAATACACAGAGACTACCTGACTATTTTATATTTTTATAGACATTTAGAGATGTTGTCCCTTTTCTGCTGATCACACCTGTGGTGCAGTTGATTTAAAGTTAGGAGCAGAGCTGCCCCTCAAAGAATGAACTGCTCTGTAACGATCCACTGTATGGAGTAATTTCCAAGCATTCGTTGTGGAAAATGTGGGGACTTCTCCCATCGCAGTTATTTTTCTCTATAACTATGATCACAGAGGCTTAGGATTTTTGGAGTAAGAATGGAGTGCTACCTAGTTGCTTCAATCAGGAAAGCAAAATCCAGAGAGCAGGTGTCCCGGCTGCAGTCAGGAAGCTGAGCAGGGAGCAAGAATCAGATCTCCTGATTCTGAATCCAAAGTGATTTCAGTGCTTCAGACCTGTCTTATCGCATCTCTACACTGCAAATTAGATTGTGAGCTCCCTGGTAGCAAAGCCCAGGACCTCTGAAAGCATCAGCTTAGGGGCTGGGTACTCCGCAGAGAGCAGACAGATGGCGGTCGAATGTGACCTTGCTGTGTGGCACAGAAGTATAAGGACAGTTGATTCTCCCCAGCCTCCTCTACCGAAGCCAGCATCCCCGAGAGTCAAGCTGTGTTTGATTATACCCACAGATCCAGACCCAGGTGAGTTATGGAAGTGCCTGGGGATGCCACCCTCCTCTATCCCAGAACTGAGCAGACAGAGAAATGCCATACCAGGCCCACACGGCGGTGCTTCACGGTTCTTAGCAACGAGCCCCAGGCCCCTCCTTTGTTCTCGTTGGAAACCACAGAGAGCGCCACGGAGAGCACCAATCCATACTGGGCAGGGACGGCTCTGTTCTCTTTTCTTGTCAGTTATTGGCAAGTAATGTCCAGCTTGCTGGAGGCTGTCAGCCCTGCTCCTGGAAACCAAGTGCCTACTGACCAGCACTTCAAGGTCTTCTGCTCTTGGCAAAGGTTTTAGAAAATGTTCTAAAACTACCCTTAAGAGGCAGAGGCTCGAGCAAATTCACTTGAGTGAATTCACCTGCCTACCTCCCCTGCTGTCCACAGCCCCTCCCACCCCAGATGGCATGTTCCTTGGTCACTGCATCTCTCAGCTTATGGAGACCGCGGACTTTGTCCTGGTCCTTCCTGCTTCAGTCCTACCAGCTCTCCACCCTGGAAACCTGGTCCTCTTTGGGTTCTCCCTGTCTTCTTCTATCTAGATGAATTCCACCGATTTACCTGGGGCTCCATCTATACCTTTGCTTTCTCAGGCCTTGTCTCCAGTCAGAATCTGTGGAGTCCTGCTCTGTTCACTCCTGCCGGGGCTTGGTGTTTACAGCAGTCAGACCCTTTGTTCTTACTGCCTTGAGGGGCCCCTGATTACCTTCCCTGCTCACCAGCGTGCTAAGGGACCGACACTGATCAACGCCATTTTCCAACCACACCGACGAGCAGAAGTGGGCAGATACCATGCGGTTTGATTTTTTTTTTCAGTAAGGGTGATTTGTTCATTGTGAATCTAAGAATGATTTGCTCTTTAAGCCTCTGAAGATTTTTACACAAATAAACTCACAAGTTATCAAAAATAACCTTTTTCAGACAAAGCAGTATTTTTTTCATTTGAAAAGAACCATCACTGTAGCATGACTCAACTCACCAGCTCATACGCCCCAAATGCTCGTCCTCACAGACGCTGCCAGTCTCCCAGCCACTCCTCCCTCGGCCCCACAGGCCTACTGTTTTCAGCCCACCGAAGTGGGTGAAGGACCAGAGGGTTGGGCTGTCTGCCCTTCCCCAAGAGAAGCACATTGAAAGACATGGGTTGGGTGGCGGGGGTTGGGAAGAGAAGCGACGGACCAGAGAAACTGAACTTTGGACTTCTGGACAGAGACCATGCCTACCTCCCCTGCTATCCACAGCCCCTCACACGAGACTTCCAGTACAATTTACGTCGCAAAGTATGGCCAGCCTGTCCAAGAGGAAGGAAGGAAGGAAGAAGGGATCTTCCATAGGATCAATTCCAAGCCCGCCCCCAAAGATCAACTATAGAAAGATAGATGGCGTCCTCATCCATCCTAAATCCCACAGAGGCAGTGACTGTCGGAAATGAACGTCCTGCAAGGTGTGGTGTCCCACGGTAATGGAAGGCAGTACAGACCACCTTACAGACATGTGGCTCCCTGGAGCCCCAGTTGACTCCACAGTGTCAGTGGTGGTAATAAGGGCAAGGAAGAAGTGGCTGGGTCTAAGGCTTGTGGGCCACACCCAGGATCTACCTTGCTCTTAAGAACACCATGGAAGGTATGAGGTCTGAAAAGGTCCTCAAAAGTCAAGGGAAATCGTTCTCAATGCTGTAGTCTACATTACTACCAGAATGAGGGCCCAGCCAGCATCAGTCTGAGGAAGAGAAGAAAGCAACCAGAGTGGAGCCGCTGGCACACCCTGCAAGGTGCCCGGGGACGGGGCCCTGGACTGCCTCTTCGTGAAGATCCTGTGCTGCTGCCTCCCGCTCACTTACACACACAGCCTGGCTTCTTAGCTGACCACTGGTTATTCTTTTGGCACGTGATTGCCTTCTGCCCCACCAGCTCAAAGGCAGGCTGGCACTCAAACTTGAGCGTGTCACCATGGCGAAAGCGAGAACCTTCCCTCCGGCCATAGGCAGGGATGCCGGGGTCGCCGCAGCTGCCCTGCTCGATCTCTGAAAGACAGGAAGATGAGAAAACAGAGACAACAGGTGACTTGATACCCCTTTTGGAGTTGCAGGTCCACCACGCATGCTCTACTACCCAACCCCGTCCCCCACCCCCTGACCACGAGTCAGCTCCCTGAGCCACACAGGTAGACAGTTAATGTGCTGAAAGGAGGTAAGAATCACGTTTGAACACAACGTCGGTGGACAAAGGGGCCTTTGGCTAACACATGTGTGTAACTCTGGTCCACATATAGTGCTCTCGATACTTGCCTATTTTCATTTAACTACATTCTTAATGGGTTACCTGATATCCAGGGGCTGATAGATCCCAGACTTTGGAGACTTCCTGACTGAACTTGACCCTGCATCTGACCACTACTGTCCCCGGGTGGAGCATATGTGCAGGCCACTTCAGAGCGGCAAAGGCAGGCAGAGGCGAGGAGGAAGAGGCTGGCACCATCACAAACCAGAGATTCGGGGATCAGTACTGGTTGCATTCTGTTACAGAAGCGCTGTGGAAGGCTTTTTGAAATTTAGTTTGAGAAGGTATCAGGTCAAATGAAACAAATAACTTGTTGAGAGCACTTTTAAAGCTCAGTCGAGTCAACAATGGTGAGCCAGCCTTGCAGAGGGGTCTCTGAGACAGTTTGGGGTGTGATGGGCGTCTCACGGGAGTCAGCCAGGACCCAGGAGCATCTGGAAGAGGTCTGTCCTGGCCGCCCCACCTTCCACCTGTGCTGCGCTTCAGGCTGTGAGAGGTGAAGGGGGAACTCTGACCTGTGGAGGGGGGCTTCCCATAGGAAAGACAGGAGGTGGGGAGGCTTGGTGGTAGAGCACTTGCCTAGCATTCATGAGGCCCTGGGCTCCATCCCAGGTACTACAAGAAAAATAAAAATAAATTTAAAAAAGGAAAAACAGAAGTATGAAGGAAGTGCCCGGTGGTGAGGTGAGATTGTAAGAGTCCTGAGATTTGTGAGAGAGGGGCCCACTCTATGGATATAGAGTGTGCTAGACACTTTCAGGATGCTCAGGCCAAAAGGACTCTGTCTTCTCCGCAGAAACCTTCATGGGCTGTCAGAAGCCATGGTCCCAGAATTTGCTAAGTGTGACCCTGGTAGAGGTGGTTCTGGAAGAGCTTTCTTGCCATAACTGGGGGATTTCTGTGGCCTAACTGGCGTAGCTATTGCTAGCCCCTGGCTCTGCCATATAGAGAGAGGCCCTTGGTTGTCATGTTTATGTTACCTTGAAAACCGGAATCTCCAGCCCTCTGCTGGGGAGGGGGATGAAGGACAAGAGCATGCACGCATGTGTGTGTGTGTGGTATGATCTCAATCAAAGGTCCTTGGACTCTCAAAGTCAGCTCCCCCACCTCTTATCGGGCATGTCCCTTTGGCCTCTCCATCTATGTGCACACATCTGCTGAGGCCATATCTGAGCCTGCTTTGCAACTGGCCTTGTGCATGCTCAGGGTTGGTGGTAGGGGAGGCCTCAGGTCCCAGAGACCTCAAGCACCTGAAAGGAAGAGGGGGCTCCTATAACAAGTGGACCTGGGGGAGCAAGCAGCAGCACCCTCCTTCTTCCAGATATCCTCATAGATGCTCTCTGGGATTTAAGCGTCTCAGAAGCAAGTTCTGTCACTGCAGACATTTGAGACCCGGTGGAAGTTTCCTGGCATCTAAGGACAGAGCTGAGGACAGATTTAAGGTTTCTAGTGAAGTCCCACTATACTGTAGAAGACATGCTTGTGCGGAACGTGTGCCTTCCCTGCCTCAGCCGCTAGTCAAGAGAACAAGCATCCTCGGGGGGAAGAAGGAATCTGCCAAGCTCCCACTGTGTACCCACAGCCCTACCCATACCCACCTAATTTCTCCTGCCCACAGTGTAATCGCAGGCATGTAATGAGCAGCTACTCCATGCCAGCCCCGTGCAAGGCATTTAAAATCTGGATATGGTCTCTGTTACCAGGGAGTGAACAGACAGGGAAACAGGCATTTAGGACACAGGTGAGTTGTGCTACAGAAGCACGTGGGAGAAGCATCTAACTCAAACAGGGAGTGAGCACACAAAATTTTAGGAACACCAAGGACTCAGTAATCAAGGCAACTAAATCTTAATGCAATATAGTTTTTTCCCGAAGAAAATGACAAATAACGCTTATAAATCTAGCCCTCAATGAAGAAAAATACCAACATTTAAAATGAAGACTGGCTCTGACCTTGCACTTCAGCGACTTACCTTGCCACTAACCCTAGTCCGGGCTCTGACTGAGCCCATCTTTGTTAAAATATTGATTTTTTAAAAATTATGAATATTGTGCAGTAATCTTGATTTTAAAAAATACTGCATTAAAATTTTATTTCTCTTAATTACTGAGTTTTTGGCCCAATGTTAAAATTTTGTGCCCAAGGTGAATGCCTCGCTCACCTCTCCGGAGTCCCAGCCCTGGGTCAGGGAGGGCTTCTTGGAGGAGGTGATGTCTGAGCTGAGGCCTGAGGCTGTGGAGGAGCCAGCAAAGTGAAAGAAGAGCAGGTGAGAAGGGAGAGGAAAGGCCTCCAGGTGAAGGGAAGCACCCATGCCACGTCCCAGAGCTAAGACCGTTGGTAGGCTTGCAATCTATCAGTGCCAGTAGCTACCTAATACTTATTATCGGAACTGACTTCTAGTTAGATAATTAGTCATTCTAGCACTATTGCCAGAAAGTACTGTGAGCACCTGACATATATTCACTCACTGTACCTTGATAGCAACCCTAAGAGCTAGGTACTGTTTTCTTCGTTTTAACAGTGAGAAAACTGAGGCAGAGACATCAGGTGATTATCTGAGGCCACAGAGCTAGGAAGTGATGGATTTGACACCCACACTTGGGCTGAGTGGCTCCAGGCTTCTCAACCCCTGTGCCTCACTGCTTTCTGCAAGTCCAAGCACTTTTATGAGGTGATGAACGATGAGGCTAGAAAAGCTAGCAAAGGCACCGATGGGTAGGGCCAACCAGGAAAGGGCCTGTGCACTCTGCTAAGGAAATTGGACTTTACATGGTGGGAAATGGGGAATCAATAAAGGACTCCATTCTACTCAGCATTTGATATCCTGTATGTCAGAAAGATCACTCTGACCACTGCCTGGAGAATAGTCTGGGCACAGCTGGCTGGGGGCAGGGAGATGTTTTGAGGGCACCCTGGATGATGCGTAGGTGTTGGGGATGGAGAGAGGCAGAAAGATTTGGGAGGTCTGAAGGAGGAAGAAGTTACAGGCCATGTCATCTGTGAGAAGTCGGGAGAAGAGGGGAGGCCTGTGTGCAGGGAAAGCCTGCACTGAGATGAGAAGACAGGAGATGCAGGGCTGAATGCTGAGTTTTGAGTTGTGGGGGGACCTCCAAGGAGAATTTTCTAGTATAAAGTGGCTGTGTCAGTTGGTCTTAAATTCCGGAAGTCTGGTCTAGAAATGCAGAATCTGGAATTCAGCTCTTAGATGGTAAATGAAGCCATAAGAAGGATGAGACTGCCAAGGAGGGTGAGAAGAGGGGGGAGGGACAAGACATTAGGGGCACTGTAGGGAGCAGCTGTGTGGTGGACTACAGCCCTGGAGGATGGGGTGACAGAAGCGTAGAGCAGAGGGCGTGCTGAAAAGATCAACAGGCTCAATGCTGCAGCGAGCTTCAGAGAGGACCTGAAGCGGGTTACCCAAGGGAGGCTGCTCTTGATGTTGGGAGGAGTAGGCTGAATGTCATCATGGGCCACTACCCAGAGGAAGAAGAGGAAGAAGACATGGGGAGAGTGGTTAAAATATTTTTAAGAAGGTTGACCATATTTAAATGCTAGAGAACAACGAAGCGGGGGGGGGGGAGGAGAAAGAGAGACTGAGGGAGGCAGGGAGAGGTGAGGTTGACGAGTTCACTGAGGATATGAAGAAGAAATGGAGAAATGGAAGGGGTGGCACGAGACTCCAGAGAAGGCAGGGGCCAGGGGACCCTGAGCAGGCTGGAGAACTGGCCTTAGTGACCAGGAGGGACTCTTACTCCCTCCTGACTGGAGTGAACAAGGAGGAAGGGCTGGCGGTGAATTTTCAGGCAGGGAGGAAGGAGGGAGGTCCTGGGTGACACGCGCTCTGTTTTCTAGGTGGAGCAGGTCACAATCTTTGGTAAAGGTGAGGTGCCAGTCATGGGGACAAGGACTGGATGTTGACAATGCAGTCACTTTTCAGAAAAGCAGACTAAGTCTAGATGGATGACCATGCACCCATGGGCACCAAAGGTGGTGATAACTCACATGTAGAGACACCAGCTCGCACGGCTGGTTGCTTTGTCCCAGCCGCCCTTAGAAACTTGGTTCATAAAGAGAAAGGGACAGCAGGATGAATTGAGGTTGAGGGTGGGCTTGGAGAAATGGACGGACAATGGGGCAAAGGAGTCGAGGCTGGGTGTGATGGCATCCGCTTGTAATTCAAGTACTCTAAGAGGCTGAGGTGGGAAGATTGCAAGTTTGAGCCCACCCTGGGCAAATTAGTGACTTAATGAGACCCCGTCTCAAAATAAAAAATAAAGGTTGGGTGATGTAGTTCAGAGTGAAGGCTCTGGGTTCGATGCCAGCACTGGCTAAAAAACAAAAAAACAAACAAGTGGTAGCCAAGGAGCTTTGGTGAATAAAGAAAGAAGTTTCTGAAAAGAGCAGGAGGTAATGAGGGAATTCAAGAGGTCAAGGGAAAGAAAACGAATGGAAGTCGAGGAGTGACAAGTAGGAGAGCTGAGAGATAAAGGACCCAGAGCAGGATGTGTGACCTTGAGATTTCAGAGGGGCTGGGTGACAAGGTCCAACTGCATCTGGAATGGAGTGCTCGGAAAGAAGTGGGAAGGTTGAGACTTGGAGGAGAGAGGAGAGACCAGCGAGAGTGATTAGCGATAAGGGGTGGGAGAAAGGGGAAGATCCTGCAGGCCGGGTGTCGTGGGGAGGGAGCTTGCGAGCCACCTCTCCAGTACAAGGTGCGTCCCGTGTGGGGAGAGGGCCACTGTGTCCTGGCAACCTCAAGTCCAGTTCTAGGGTGTGTCAGCAAAGAGGTCCAGGAATGAGGGATATGTTGAGTAGAGAGCACAGACAGAGGCAGGGCATAGAGGAGCATGCCTGTAATCCCAGCATTCTGGGAAACAGAGGCAGGAGGATTGAAAGTTTGTGCCCAGCCCGGGCAACTTAACTTAGCAAGACACTGTCTTTAAAAATGTAAAAAGGGGGGTCCCTGGGAATGTAGGCCAGTGTGAAGGCCCTGGAGTCAATTCTCAGTACTACAAAAAAATAAAAATAAGTAAAAGAAAAATTGCAGACTGGGAGGTGGGGAGAAGAAAACAGCAGGTGGGCTGAGAGTTGGGCAGTTCCTTCCAGGAAGGCAGAGAGGGCTGATGGTGGCTGGCTTCTGCCCTTGGTGCCGCCTGCCTTGGCCTGGGCCTTCCTGCCAAGCTCGTCACCAACCCCTGATGGGAATAACAGGTCCTTGGCTTTCTGCAGAGGGCCCCCGGCCTTGACCTCGGACCTCCTGGTCAGGTGCTGACCAATTCTGATGTCAGAACCCAGAATTACAAATGGATAAATGGAATTTTGAATTAGAGAAAGATGATGCATGCAATTTCCTGTTATCTGGTTCAATATTATTCCACTTTATAGAAGTCTTTCTCTCTCCTGTCTCTGATTTTGCCTACCAGAAGCAATAGGGGAAGTCTGTGATGACTGCTTCTAAGATGCCACATAATTTCAACCTGACCAGGCTGCCCATATTTGCTTTTCCCCTTCTTAGCTGTTTTATCCTTATCATCAACAATCCACCGCCTGGTCTTCTCCCCAGGTTTTTCAATTTCTAACTAAATTGGAATCCTCTTGTGTGATGATGTTTGTACGAAAGGCAGTGCATCGTGTTTCTCCATAAGCTCACTGGTTATTTGAAGAGACACACGGCTTGGAGGGAGATGGGTGTCCTACCTGGTTGCTGCTTGCTGCCTTTCTAGACAGGGGACTTCATTTTTCAGTTTTCTCACCCGGAGATGGTACTTCCTTTCTTCCCTTTCACGTGGCTGACCCCTCACATAACAGGCATTAGCTTAAACCATCACCTCCTCACAGATGGTCTCCCTGCCCACGCAGATGAAATGGTGCCCATTTTCTTTTCTCTCTCGGCATCCCATTCTTTTCCTTCATAGCACAGACTGCCTCTCACATCTATTTATTTACTCCTTCAGCAAGTATTTTCCTGGTACTGCCCTAGATAGCCAGGCTATGTAGGGAAAAAGGGGCAAACATCTTCCCTCCTAGCACTTAGTGTCTGGTCTGGTAAGGGTCAGACTGACTCCCTACCCAGGCCCCCTCCATCCCAGCTGCCCCCTAGCAGGGCCTCCTTGTCTCTTGTCTCCCCAACCCCTTGAGGAAAGTGCTGTGAAAGGAGGCATCGATTATGTACTGTAGATCACTGTGTATCCAGTGCTCTGCCCAGAACACAAAGAATATTCTGTTTAATGCATGAGTTCAGCTAATATTGATTGCCTGGAAACTGTGCCAAGTGCCATGCTAAGCACTAAAGACAGTGATCTGCTTGACCCACAGCCCCTGTGCTAAGAGAACTCACGGTCAGGTGGGTATGGGCATCACTCCAATGCAAATGACAAGGGGAACGGAGGAGATGTCGCTCTGACCACACGACCTGAAGGATGGCAGAGGAGGCAGCTGCAGCCTCAGGTCTGGAATGCTGGACATGCTCATGGAGGCTGTCTGAAGGAGAAACCTGCTAATCACCCCAGACGCTAGCCTTCCCTTCCCCTCCCACAGCTCCTCTGGCTCCCTCACATTGGCCCCTCCTCCTAAACACCCCTCCACCCTCTGCTCTCCATCTCTTCTCTCGCTGCCTGAGTTCATCCCTCAGTTTCCCATTTGGATGGTGGTAGTGACCCGTAGCTGCTCCTGCCTCTTTTCTATTCCACACTCCACAGAGCAGTGGCAGAGCTGGCAGAAAGAGAAACCTGATCGTACTGACCCCTGCTCATGGCTTCTCTCATGGCTTCCCAAATGCACAGCTTAAAACCCTAACTCCTCAGCATGGTGGGGCCTCTACCTCATCCCCCATCTCATCTTTGGCTAGCACTGTCCTTGAGATTTGTACGCCATGAAACTTAGGGACCTGTAGGGAAGTGAAGTAGTGCAATGGTGACGAGCCAGACTTCTGAGGTCACAAAGTCTTGGCTCTAAGTCCCAGCTCTGACACTAAGTCCTCTAGACCCACAGCACATTAATGATGCTTTTGGAACCTCAGTTTTGTCATCTGCAAAACAGAAATGGTAATAATACCATCATCTTTCATGGTTGTTGTGAGGATCAACTGAGTTTATGCATATGAAGCAACTGTCAAAATATCCAGCATATGGCATGTAACTGGGGGCATTTCTTTATTGTTAATATTGTCACCACTGTTTGCAGAGTCCCACTGGCTCTCCTGAGGCTTGAACTGGGCACCTGCTGTACACTCTTCCCGAAGCAAACACCCCCCACTTGCCTACCAAGCAAGGAATCATCTTTCAGAGTCACTGCGAGCGCACCCCCATCTGGGCGCTCTCCGGGGTTGCTGAGGCCGACTCAGGAGATCTTTCTCTCTGGCTCCCACCCCTCCTGGTTGTTTCTGCTCTAGCAGTGGTGCTGTAATTTTGGATATGCATTTCTCGCTGATAAGTGGTAACTTTCTCAAGGCCCTAGAATGGAGTTTCTGAAATGTCTGTATCCCAGCTTCTGGTAGATTGCAAGGTATGGAGAAGGCATCCAGTAAGTGTCAGAGGGAAGAGGAGAAGAGGGTAGAGAAAAGGATGGAAGGATGGAGAATGAGTGCACAGTGTCTGGAGAAGAGTTAGAAGTTCACTGTGGCAGGAAGTTCAAGTGATGGTAGAGACATGCTTGGAGGAAGGCCATAAGCGTGGGCAGAATGAATGGCCATTTGGTAAGCTTTAACTCGCAGGGTGTCAGCTCCTGCATTCTTTCTGTTCTTTGTTTCTCCAGAACTGTGGCTGTGCTGTATGCGCACTGGGCACTCTAGAGCAGCACAAACTCGTAGCAAGTGACCAGGACTCCTTGAGGGCACGAAGATGAGACTCGGAGTATGCCTGGATCTCCTGGCTGTCTTTAGAATGATTTCCTCCTCAACTTTCCTACTTCTGATGATGGGAAAGGCACCAGAAGGTAAGAGATTGTGCATCTGTCTGGGTAACTCTGGGACTTACACGTCTCTGCATGACTGCTATGAATGGGAGGGAGGCATGGATGGATAGTGAAGTGGCTGGTGCTCTTTACTCCCTATCACCTTCCTCCACAACACTGTCACAGGCCTGTCACTGGCTGGAGGAGCCTGAGAAACAGTGGTAATTATGGACATGAACAGTATTTAGGTTGCCTCCAAGCTGTCTGCATTAGACCCAAACTGGAGTTTATCATTTGTAAAGACTCAAGAAAAATAGAGCCTATCTCACTAAGAAGTTACACTCTGCTCAATTTCAGTGCTGTGGCATCCTCTGCCATTTGCTGGCCCAACCCTTAGGGGCCAGAACAAATTGGACCACTGGATCATCTAAGAGTGGGCAGCTACTGCCTCTACCTAGCTAAACTTTGATTCCGCTGCCTGGAAAACCTATACAGGTATCATGGAAACCCAGTGAGCATCTTAGAAACATGCCTGGTGTTATTTCCGGCCAGAGCTGGAGTGTTTGGGCCTCCCAGCTTACAGGAACTAGGAAAAAGTAGAGTTGTGCTGAAAATAGCAGATAACAGTCTGACATGGCCATGTGCTTGACATCTGGCAAGAAGAGAGGCAATGTCCGAGAGGGAGCAGAGTCCATGGTGCTGGTCTGCTGCCCTTGGCCTCCTTTCAAGCCTGGCTTCGACTCCATGTCTTTTGGGAGACTCACTGGTACCCACTGCCAGAGTGTATATTCCTCTGGCGATCTTATCCTCAATGCTATCCACCTGTCAGCTTTCAGGGTGAACCTGTCCCTTCTCTTGGGGATGTCTGACCATCTCCTCTGCACCCTCCACCAAGTGTCAGTCCCCGCCATTAGCTCCTTGAGGGAGCCTTCTCTGATGCTCTGGAGCTGGGCTAGGTGCCACTCCTTTCTTCCCACTCTTCCAGCACTTACTTCATGCAGGAGAAAACACACTGTGAACCAGGTGAAGGCAGAGACAGCCTCGTCCTTACAGGCTCAGTGTCCTGAACAGTGAGTGCAGCACATCACGGGGCCTTAGAAAATGTTGGGTCCACAGATGACATCATTTCTAACGTGAGTCCCTGGACCATTGAGCATGTTTTGTGTATCATCCGTACTGCCCTGCTCCTCCACTTCTCCCGGAGCAGAGTCTCAACTCCTCCCTCCCCTGGACCAGCCTCCCAGATTGAGCATCAGACCGCCAGATTCCAGGCTCCAGTTGGGACGCCAGGAGACTTCCAGATTGATGCGAAAACTTGTTAGCAAGTTGTGTGTAATTTTATAATGTTTCTGGTAAGTGCTAATTGCCTGTTCCTTAAATATTTCTTGTTCTACTGGGAAGCAAAGCAATTGCAACTATGAATGCGTTTCCCACAGCTGGCCGCCCCCATGGAGGGAGACTGAGTTTCTAGGCTCAGAGTGCTCAGATATTGACAGATCCCAAGTCTCCTCCCCCAGCCCAATCTGTGATTGTGACAAGCAGAATTTGAACATTTTCTGGGAAGCAAATGCCCCAGTTTTCCCACAGGGGCCGAAGCTTTCAGTGAGGGAGAGGGATGCTGCCACAAAGCCACCTGCTTGTTCCAAGATAGCATCTCTTTGCCTGAATTGGGGCAGAGGGAATATTGGTGCGGATGGGGCCAGGTATGCCATGGAGTAGGGAGGTGAGAGGTCTCTGCCCTCAAATGTCTCATCCCATCCTGCAGGACATCTGCCTCTCAGCTACCCTCCCAGCCCTGGGCCAAGATGTCTACTGGGCATGGCATTCCCTAGGGGCTGAGAGAAACAGAGGAGCAAGATGGAGGCAGAGGTAACAGTGGTGCAGGTCAGAAGATCTGCAGGCCTGGGGAGGAAGGGAAAGGGAGAAGTTTGGTACACTGCTCTGGTCAGTGGTCCAGGAGACACGGAGCCTCTCTTCACAGATGAGGAAACTGAGGCTCGTCGCGAGGAAGGACTGGCCCACAGCTCTATGAAGGAGACGGACTGTAAGTTGGGTTTGTCCTATTGGGACAACAGGGATGAGTTCTTGGCAACGGAGCATGGGGAACTAGTAAAGTGGACCAAAAAGGAACTGAGGGTGCTGAGGAGGCTGCCTGGTTGTGCAATTTAATTCTGCAAAGTTTTCTGGAACATACGCTCTGGGCAGGAATGGGCCCAGCCCACTAGGACTGGAGAAATGAACAAACTGTGATTTCTGCCTTGAATGGAATCCTAGGAGCCAGACTTTGGCTTGGAATTATTATACTAGAGTACTTAAAACAGCATGTGATAGGTTGTTACCTCACCCTGAAGTCAATGAGATATTGTCATTAAGTCTTTTTTTTTTTTTTTTTTAAAGTAGGAGAGCACTGTGCCAGATTTGGATTCTGGGATGCTCACTGTGAGCCATGTGGCAGGCGGTGGGGAGATGCCGGGTAGGAGGGCTGTGCTGTCTGTCAGGACAGTAGTGGGGGGCAGCTGGACAACAGACAGCACGTGGGATGCTGCGAGGGTGAAGGGACAGGATCTGGGAGCTGAGGGAACGGTGCGGAAGGGGGTGGAGATGGGGCCTGGCAATGGAGGGGACAGCAGTGCCGTTCCTCAAGACTGGGACACGGCTAAGGTGAAGGGGTCAGGGGAGTGGGTGGAGTGCTAAGCGTAGTTTTGGGTGTTGTTATGAACTGAATGTGTACCCCAAATTTCCCTGTTGGGGCATTTAACCCCTAGTGAGAATACATGTATTTGGAGATGGGACCACTAAGGAAGTAATTAAGGTTAAATGAGGTCATAAGGGTAGGGATTTGATCTGATAGGATTTATGGTTTTATAAGAAAAACACCAGAGAGTTTACGTTCTCTCTTAGGAAAGACTGTCTGGGGCCACGATGAGAAAATGGCTGTCTGCAGCCCAGGAAGAGCTCTCAGCAGACCAGAACTTGACCTTCCACCTGGGGCCTCCAGGACTGTGAGGAAATGTAAACGTCTGTGGTATTTTATTACAGCAGCTTGAGAGGTTTGGGGGAGACCGTGAATGGGGTAATGGCAGGTAGCGATGCAGGTGCAGACAGATGTGGAAGTCTTGAGAGTTCATGTTGGAGCTGAAGTCATGGGGGTAGAGGAACCAACTACAGAAGTTACCACAGTAAGTGGGGTGAAGGCTAAAGACACGGTGGGTTGTAGGAGCAGGGAGGAGCCACACAGCGGATACGCAGGGGCAGCCAGAAGCGGCGGGAACCGGGCAGTGGAGGCGAGAGGGGAGTCACATTGGGCGCTAGGGTACTTGACCCACTTCCTTGCTACAGCAGAGGACACTTTTCATCATTAAGGGTTAAGATAGATGGGTTTCACCCCTTTAATAAAAAGTCATGGTGAAAGGGAGGAGAAGGAACAGGTGGGTTCTCTGGACTGAACCTTTCCCAGGTTCTTCCCACTGGACAAATTTCAACTGCTTTGCGATGCCCCGCGGCCTGCTGTGAGCTGCATGCGGCCTCCTCACCCCACCCCGCCCCACCCCACACCACAGGGAGCCCCACACGGCTCAGCCAGCCCAGGAATGGGAGCCCCGTGGGGGTGGGAGTGCCCCAGTGAGGTGGGATCTGAACCAGGGACTGCCGGAGCCAGCACAGCCACAGGAGGCAGACTGGGCCTCCCTGGAGGACAAGGTACCTAGAAGATTTGGGTACAGAGCGACTTTGGTGACTCCCACAAGGAAGGCACCATCTCTGTACCATGTAATTGTGCAAGGAGCTTTCTACGACCTCACTTCACTGTCAGAGCGCTGTCCTGAGGTTGGTGTTATTATCTCTGTTTTATGAGTGGTAAAGCTGAGGCTCAGAGAGACCACGTGACTTCCCCAGGGTCACACAGCTGGGGTCACTGTGGGATTCACCCAGGCTGGTCCAACTTGAGTCCGTTTTACCTTCATAGAACCTGCTCCCAGGAGTGTTAGTAAGGTCTCTCGATACCAGCATGTCCTTGAAATTGTCCCGGACCCAGGAAGGAGTCCTGCTGATGCCAAGTCTGTGACCAGCATTTACACAGTGCATGTCTCTGGATCATGTCTTGGTAGCTCACTTTACAATTACAGTGTCTGGTAGAGTACTGGGCATGTAACAGGGGTTTAATCCCTGCTGCCCGAGTGGAATGACCAAATGAACAAAAACATCAACTCCAGTGACACAGAATCCAGGCTTATGATAGATGTTGCTATTGATTGGGGCAAACATTTAGCTTCTATAAAGATTTCATAAAGAATTGAAATTCTGAAAGGAAGGGAGGGGAGGGGAATGGGGGAAGAGGGGGGAAAACCAAGATGTATCATGTACAGGTACAAAATAACCATGTTGATTATGATCATTATGTATACAATGTACCAATACATGTTCTTGGTAAAAAATAATAAAAAAAATTAAAAAACAAAAGAATTGAAATTCTGTAACTTTGGGAGGCTCCTGCTATAGGGGAAAAATTATAAGCTTTTAAAGCAAAAAAGACTTGGCTCTGCCCCAGCCCTGTCCCCCTTCCCAGATTTCTATGTGACCTTGGGCAGGTCATTCCGCCCTGTGAGTCTCAGGTGCCCCACCTATAAAATAGTGGCTACTGCATAGCTGCTGACATTGCACAAGATAAAGCAGTGATTTTTGAACCAGTGTTTACCTATGAATTCTCTCCTAAAAGAAGGTTGACAAGAAGTAAAAAGAGAAGAAAAGAAAAAGAAGTGGAGACAGGGTTAGAGCCCTCCCTGTTAGGCAGCCCCTACCCCACCTCGGTGTCCCTGGGGCTACCCCACCTTTTCACGACACTGTTTGAAACCCTGAGATAACATAAAGCTGAACATAAAGCTTTTGGCACATAGTAGGTGCTCAAAAAATGTTATGTCCCTTTCTTTAGCCCCCAAATCATATCAAACACATCAAATTCCTCTCTCCTGCATGACATCCCTTCAAATATTTGGACACAGCTCTCCAGCCTCCTGAGCCTGCTTTCTTTTCCTTCAGATAAACACTCAGGGGTCACAAACATTTCTCACAGGGATTGGCTTAAATCCTCTCCATACCTATCTCGAGCCGGGGCCCCCACATCAAAGCTCAGTTTTTGGTACCTGACCAGGGCAGAATAAAGCACAAGTAACTCCCTCGGATAAATTCTAGCATCTAATTTTTTGATAGTTAGCTATACTTTATCATGTGTTATATACAATAAAGTATCATATTGTCTTTATCTAATTTAGTGAATAGCTCTATCCTCTCCAGATCTTTGCTCACCCTGTCTGCTGATCATCACTTCTTTTAGGCTCAAGTCATTTGTGCCTTATCCAAACCATTGGTCAAACGTGAAGATGACACAAGGTCATTCCTCCTCATATCTGGGAATATTCACCCAGCTAAATATACATGGACTTTCAGCAGTGGGGAAAACTTAAGAGACTTTCTTCCAAATCTGTCCCATTTTTGAAGCAATGAGGGACAGAGTGAAGGCTCGAGTCACAGTCTCTTGATTACTGCCTGGAGCTCTTTCCCCGGCCCTACAGCTGCTTATGTGTAACTTCATACTGTCTCTTCATTTAACTACAGAAGTGCTCACTCAGTTACTCACTCCTTGCTTTGCAATTTCTGACATTTCTTATTTTCACATTCATTATGCAACAGTCTTCATAGATTTCCTTGTGATGTAGGATATGTCATTACTTCCAATTCATAGATGACGAAGGAATAAGAGCCTGGGAAGTTTCTGTGACCTGCCATAGAACTGTAGCGACAGAACCAGGATCTGCACTTGCAGTTGTCATCAGTAGTATCCTCTGTGGCTCTGCTTCATGTAGACACATGGCTTAGAATGTGTCTTAGCACGGCCCTCACCCTTACCCCAGGGGACACTGGTATGGTACAGTGCTGGCACAGGGAATATGGGCTGTCCTCTTGTTAAAGATAAGTTAACGTGCTCACTCCTGATATCTATAGATGTGACCTTATTTGGAAACTGAAGATGTAATCAAGTTAGGATGAGCCCGTAGTGTAGTGGGGTGGGCTCTAATCACAAAGGCTGGTGTGCTTATAAGAAGAGGAGAGAGAGACAAACAAGAATGTGTGTGCTAACAAAGGCAGAGACTAGAGAGATGCGGCTACAAACCAAGGAATGCCAAGTACTGGTAGCCACTACCAGAAGCTATGAAGAGGTAAGGAAGTCTGCTACCCAGACGCCCCCTGTTATCACCTGGATGTCAGACCTCTGGCCTCCAGACACTGCAAGAATACATCTCTACTATTTTGAGCCACCCAGTTTGTGGTGCTCTGTCAGGTCAGCTGTAGCATTTCCTGGGTACCCAGTTTGGAAACAGTTCAGGTGCTGTTACAAGAAGGCCCTTTAGCACACTTGGGTGGGGAGAGCAGGTGTCTAAACCACACTGAAGGCACACCCCAGCCTCTGTACCCTGCCTCCTATCCCTCTAGCAGCCACCGGGTCATCTTCGGGCTCACTCCCTTGATAAAGTATTCTTGCTCCCTCCCCTGTACTCCCACGGGCTGTGTGGGCTGCCATCTTGCTTTACCATTAGAGAGGAAACCACTCAGGTGAGGACTAGAGCTGGCACATTTGCTGCCCTGGGGCTGGTCTGGTGTTTAGTACCTAACAGGCCTTAACAACTACCCATGGAATGGCTTCTCCTTCCTTTTTTGTGGGCATGGGCATTAGCTCTTATTGGCCAACAGGTAGTTTGGGTGTACACAGAAGGGCGATGATGGTAGAGACCACGCTTGAACCTAGTTTTTGCAGTTCCTTTGATTCCTATTACTAGCAAGAGACGAAGACTCTTCTCTGTATTCTCCTCAGGCCAATGGCATGTCTGTTCTTAACCCTATGCAGAGTCACTCATTAACTCCATGACACCCAAACAGGATAGCCTGGGAAGCTAGCGTGTCTAGTGCAAAGACTGTAACAGTAATTGAGCACGGAACTGATGCATGTGCCTGGTATTTCAGGAGATTCATCCCAAATGATCCTCAAAACAATGCAGGGGCCCCCTGACCAAACAAGAACCAGGGTTCAGAGAGTTCAGAAGAACGTGCCTGTGGAAAGGAAGCTACTACAAGGCCAAACCAGGACTTGAACCCAGGGCTTTGTAACTCCAAATCTAGACCCCCAATCTCTGGCTCCCAGGGTGAATTCGTCGGGTTCCCAAGAGCAGTTACCTTCATAAGATGCCTTGAAGCCCAGAGAGCTGCCACTGCCATCAGTCTGGAAAAGGAGCCACATTTGATGGTTGGTGCTGACGATGAGGTCTGGGACCGAGTTACCTGTCAGGCTGTCAGGAGAGAGATGTTTAGAGGCATGTTCCCTCTCATGGCATTCAAGGAGAGTGACTGTCTGACCACAACAGCATGGGGGTTATCTAAGGGGCCAGGCCCACTCCCAGGCTTGCCTGTTTCCACAGCTGGGCCACATGTGCTGGACAGGACATCCGTGCTGTCATGTCAGGCTACTCTGGTGGGCAAAGGAGAACTCAAAGGCTCCCTAAAGCAAAGTCCAAACATAGTGGGACTCCCGGACACCTGATAATGTCCTCTCCCTTTACTGCACCACATCATACTGGCCCTCTTTGCTCAGGAAATGTGGTCACTGTATGACCCCAATTCTCTGAGCCGCTCATGTCCCAGACAGTTCTGAGCCGGAGGGAAGACCAGACAGACCTGGATGTGTGTGGCTGGGACTAAACGCTACTAGGTGGAGAAACAGTGTCATCAGAGGAGCAGACAGCTATGTGGAAAGCTTCAGGTTGCACACAAAACCTCCACTTCTCCCTATGAGACAGCTCATTCTGGACACTTTTCATGTGAATCCCCACAAGGATTTGGCCAATGCTCAGTTCCCCTTGGCTGGTATAGAGAGAGGTGGAGGGATTGTCACCGAGACCAGCAGTGTTGGAGGACACTGTACTCTCAGGACCAGGTAGAACCAGGTAGGATGTGGAAAGCCCATTACTGGCACCCAAGCTCCCTTGTTGTCCCGGCGCCTGGACGGAATGCAGGGCTTCACTTACATGTAGAGAACTGTCTTCTGGTCCCCATCCTGCCCGCCGTCCCCAACCGTCAGGGTGTCATAGCCCCTCTCCAAATCAAACTCCTCGAAGGCCAGCTTGATCACCTGGGGAGGGAGCAGAGGGTTAGTCACTGGAAAGGGCTGTGAGGAAGACGCCAAAACCTGGAGACTAGGTGGAAATTTCCTCAGTATGTTCTGATGCCCAGAGTCACTGGTGACACCATCCTACACAAACTGGCAATTTCTGTGCCACCCTCATGAGTATGAACTATTTCTCTCCAGGCCACACAGTCTCTGGGGTCCCTTATGTCTCCGAAGATGTTCATGGCACATCTGGCCAATTCTGGGGGCTGTCACAGCAACACCAAGCACATCCGGCCAACTGCGAGATGATTGGATTCTTTCTTCACGCTTTAATGCCCAGAAATCTCCGCAGGCTTGGTGGTGATATTTCAGGCCACATGTGGAATCTCAGCTCTCTGTCCCTAGGGACCTGGAGAAGCTTCTCCCAGCTTCTCGTTGGTTTGTTTTTCTCCATCTTTTTTTGTTTGTTTATTTGTTGGATAAATGAATGTTCTCAGAAAGAGATTTCAATAAGATTCCTTTATTCACTTCCAAGGAGTCAGGGCCTGAGCTGTGGCTGAGATGGAACACTCCAGAGCAAGTTGTTCAGTGTCTGCTGATAGCAGGTCTACAAAGGGGCACAGCTGCCAGCTGCCTTGCTCTTGGGGACAGTGTGGCTGGGCATTTCGTGCAAGGGGGGACTTGGAAGTCCAGAAATTGAGAAGTCTACCTAGATCTGTACCCAAAAGCTCTCTTGCTCCTTCCCTGCAAGGAGCTGGGGGAAAAGGACAAAGCTGAGGGACAGGACACCACCATTCTGGCTGCTCACATGCAACCACCAGGCAGGAGTAGGGTGGGGTTCGGGAGGAGGTGCCAGGCTTTGGAGCTAGGCAGGTGAGCCGTGGAGGATGGAGGAGAGGTCAGGGCCTAGCGATACTTAGGGCTGTGTAACTGGGTGGAGGTGGGGGCTGAGCCACGGTGGAGGGCAGAATCTAAGATGACTTGGAGGTTTCTGGCCTGGGATGTTGGGCAACAAGTAGCAGCCTTCGTGAAGACAGGACTCAGAGGCACACACTTGCAATGTCTAATTCGGGGCTCTTTTTGTCCATTTTAATCTTTTTCGATCTCATGATGATCTTCACTCCCCAGGGGTGGGAAGGTTAGTGTTGCTCCTTTGCTTTCTACTCTATACCCCAAGGAGTACAGAATTTCTATGGGTATTTTCTCCTAGTTGGTGTTGACATTTTCTGCAGCTTTCCGCTGTCTAAATCAAACAGCATCCACATGCTGCCGGGATGCCAGTAGAGCTTCACCCCAAGTGCCTCGGGTATCTCAGAAGCAAACTGATGCCACCTTTATTCATGAGTCCAGTGCCCTTTGCATGGCTGTGGGAGTCACAGAGGAATGTCCTTAGGTCCCAACATCCCTGAGCACATCAGTAGCTCTACAGGCTGACTCAGAAGAGAGAGTGATCCTATTGGCCGGGAGAAGGGCCATGGAGCTTCTTGGAAGAAATGAAGCCTAGGCTCAGTCTGTAAGCTAAACTGGATGGAATTTAACCAGTGGATCCAGAGGGGGAAGTAATCTAGCTGAGGTGGAGCACTGAGACTTGTCTGGAGTCTTCTACTTAATCCAGAGTTGCTTAAGTGAGAGGGAAGTAGAGGGTGGTAACTTGAGAGTAGTAAGAGAAGCCAGGTTAGGAAAGGCTGTCTGTCACGCTAAGGATTTGGTGCTTTGTCCTAGCAACAGGAGAGTATAGGAGAGCTGTGAGCCAAGGCTTGATATGCGAGGCAATTATTTAGTAACTTAACCAAGGCCTTGTCTCATAAAAAGTCTACACTATTGAGGGATGATTGAAAAACAGGACACTGGGCTATAGCCATAGTCTGGTGGGGGAGGATATGGGTTGGTAGTAGGCAGTGGTTGAGCTGGGTTAGAAAGGATGGGATGAAATTTAACAATCAATAGTAGGTGGAGATTCCTTGGCCCTTGCGGGTTTCCCATCCAGAATGTTCCCTGTTGGCCAGCAGCATTACCAAGGGATCACTCAAATTGGAATCTGCTTCTCATCTCTCATGTTCCTGGAGTCCTATTTCCCAGCCCTGAGACAGAAGGAGAGACTCTCACATCTCCTCTCTCCTGACCTCTTCGCTCCCCATGGTGTGGCCTATGTGGCCATCTGAGCTCCTGGGCATCTCCACCATGGTGGTCTGATCACCACCAGAGGTTTGCTCAGCCCCTTGCGCTCCCTGTCACTCTTCTGGTACTTTTCTTTTGGACCTTCTCATCTAAACACTTTCTTCCCCTGCCTGTCTCAGCACTTACCTGCTGGTCTGTGGCTGAGTAGTTGACCTGCTCCTTCCCCACCCCACCAACTCCTAGAGGGAGGGGCCACCCTTACCACCTCCACCCCAGGGCCTGGCAGCATGCCAGGCATACGCCAGGGGATTAGAACACTTTCCAAACCTGTCCTGATTTTTCAGCATGGACAGAGTGCTGGCTCTGGGATCCTTCACTGTACAAAGTCAGCTGTCCTAGGAAATACATTCCCCTCTAAAGACCACACATTGTTACATCTACCCTGCTCTCTTGGGGTGGCATGAACATAGCCATATACAATGTGTACTTGAGTGGTTGTAGCCGTGCCTAATAAAACTTTATTTATAGAACAAGTGATGAGCTAGATGTGGCCCATAGGCCATAGTTCGCTGGTCTCTGCACTAGGAAGATTCTTTCAGAGACTTAATCATAACCTTTGACCATCTTACAAGGTTACTTCACCATAACAGCTGACACCTACAATGTGGGTGACTCTGTCCTGAGCACTTTACACAAAGCAATTCGTGTAAAACTCCTAATAGCTACTTTGATTACCTGCGTTCTATAAACCAGAAATCCCAGGTAAGAGGCTAGGCAACTTGCTAGGCCCATGCAGCTAAGTGTTTGAGTGGGACTCTCCGGGCTCTTTGTCACTCTGTTCTACTGCCTCCAAGGACGCCAGCAAAGTCTCAGGTCCACAAGACAAGGACCACGACTTATCCACTCCAGTGCTCCCTTGAGCTCTTTCTGCATGTTAGCAGGTGCCAGGCAACCACGTAAAATACCACAAGGCAGCCGGTGACTTCTGCAGGGGAAGGAACCCCGTCACTGCAGGTATTAAGAGTCCCAGCTGTACATTGTCACCACATCGGCCCCTTTCAGCCAGACCTGGGGCAAGGACACTGCTCACCGAGCCATTTCTAAAATGAGAGTGTATGATGATTAAGCTTATTTTGGGAAAATACCGCTGTGAAGGCCAGAATCAAGGGCCATAAAGTGATTCCTGTCACTGGTTTGAACCACCACGTATGAGACCTGTGTTTCAGAGCACTGATCCTAAGACGGGGGTGAATTACACCAGGAGGGCACTGCTCTACACAGCCCTGCGGCTTTGGGACGGCCCCGGAACACAATGCACTGAGGCTTTCTCTCTGTCTTTTTTTTTTCCCTCCTCTGCTTTGGCCATTGTCTAAAGACAGGATCCTGTAATGACTCATTAACCAACATGCAGATCAATCAAGCTCACAAAGCACCTCTCTAAGGCAGGAGAAATGGCAGCACGAGAAATAAGCCAATCAAAGAGGCACATTTGTATACAGCTCAGACACCCAACTTAAGCCCATTAGATAAATGAATAAACAAACCCATCATCCAGGACATAATTACTGAGCACCTGCCATGTGCCAAGCACTGAGCTAGCTGCTTCCCATAAGTTATCTCGCTTGCCTGACAATTTAGCAACAAATCTAAATGCCAAGGACATGGCGCAGACGGTGAGTGTGCGGGAGGATTGCAAAAAAGAGCAAGAAGGAAGGAGGTGCACGGAAGAAGCGGGTGCACCCGGCCTGGCTGAGTGGAGGGACTGCAGACTTGGTCCAGGCACTGTTGGGAGCAGTGAGAGGGGAAGAAGGGTCGGAGGGCAGCTGAGGCAGGAGGGAGCGGGGCTGGGAGAATGACCTGGACGAGTCTGCAGTTGGATTCTGCCCAAGAGCAGAGCAGGCAGTCTGGGCTTCATGGTCAAGTTGATAGGGAGCTATGACTCAGCATGGGAGGAGGACTGGAGGCAGAGAAACCAGGCAGGAGCTGGAGCAGGGCCCAGAGTGGGAGGAGAAGGGCTTGGGGCAGGGGCAGAGAGAGGCTGCGGAGGGAAGGCTGGAGACTGGGTCCCTCAGAACACGGCCGCGCGTCCCGAGAACTGTGCGGGGACGGGGTGGGACCCTGGGGAGTGTTATCCAGGGAGAACAAAAGGACATGGCTCAGGTTCTGCCAGGTCTGCTGAGGCTACAGCAACCCCAACAGCTCAGGCGCATGTTTTATGCTTTTTCTTTTTTTCCTTTTTATTTTTGTTTTCTTGAGACAGGATCTCACTATGTAGTTCAGGCTGGTCTTGAATGCACTATGTAGCCTTGGCTGGCCTCAAAGTCATGACAACCCTCCTGCCTCAGCCTCCAGAGTGCTGGGGATCCAGGCATGTACCACAATGCCCACTTCGGGGCGTTTTTTTGGAAACTGGAGTCCCAAGAGATTCAGGCCGAGGCTGTTCTGTCTAATGGGTATTTTTCTCCAACAGCTTCTCCTGTGCATCATTCACCCTGCTCTCAAACTCAGTGTCTTGCACCCCCCCAGAGCAGGGGTTGGAAATTACAGCTCTCAGGCTAAACCTGGCCCCCAGTCTGTTTTTATAGGGCCCCTAGAATTTCGAATGGGTTTTTACATGTGACAGCACACACACAAAAAACCCAAAAAACCCCAAAACCCCCCAAACCCCAAAACTCACAACGAAGAATATGCATTTCATATAGTCCCCAAAGCCTAAAATATTTTTATATAGCTCTTTATAGAAATAATTTGCTAATCTCTGCCTTAAGGCAATGGTTTTCAAACTGGGTTCCTCAGCATTCCACAGTTCCACAAACATAGAGGGGACCACCAACAAAGGTGAACATGGTGTGTGGGAACACCAACAGAGGTGAACATGGCAGAATGGGTGGAGCTCTGCTTCAACCCAAACAGTCCTATTTTGATCCAGTTATTATTTTGAGGTTTTGTGACATGTACGGGTGGTATTGTTTTCAATGTCCCTTTCTCCTCTTTATTCTTTTCTACTAGAAGCCTGAATTTTGGGGGACTGTGGCAACCTATCCAGCCAAACTCACAGCTAAGGATGAGTACGTGACAAAATCCTGGGCAGTGAGACATAAGCTGAGGAATCTAGGGTATTTTCTCATCTTTCTTTTTGCTTTTCCTGGAATATGGAAGTGAGGATGGAGATGGAGCAGCCTTCTTGAGGTCATGAGGATGAGAGCTACATGCAAAGAATGGCGGAGGGAACATATAAGGTACCCAAGACACTGAGGGAACCAAAAAAAAGGTCAAACCTGGACTCCCTACCACCGGACTTTGGTAGGTAGAGAAAACAAACTGTTGTTTAAAATTCTTTGGAATTTTCTGCAACCCACAGCCACCACATGCTGCAGGTTCTAAAAGCTGCAGGTTTTGAAGAAGGGTTTTCATCAGCCCAGAGAGACTGCCAACTCCTCACACTCAGGATGCAGTTCAGCACCTCGGCACAGAAAGCACGGGCTGCCCATGCCTGTGCCTGCCTCTTACCAGCTCAGCAGAAGCCCCCACAGTGCTGTGCGCGAGTCTTAACTGCCCACTCCACCGCAGGGCACCCGGGATCATCCAAGGCCTGGCCCTGGCTTACTCACCCTGCACCAGGGTGAGCACTGCCCATGGGCAGAAGGGAGCTCACTTTACCTGGGCGCAGGGTGCCCGGGTGCTTCCCGCCTGGGTCTGGCTGGAGAAGGAGTTCCGGGGCTCCAGGGAGGAGGGTGGGCTGGTCCCTCTGGGGCCGGAGGAGGGAGGCTCCAGTGCTTCCTCCCAGCAGCAGGACTGAGGATTTCTGAAAGTTCTGGGAGTTTGGCCGTTGACTACAGTTTAATTTGGGATCTGAGGCTGTAAACCCTCTCACACATTCACTCCTCATTCCCTCATGGATTGATGGATCTGCGCACCCATTTGTCTGTTCGCCCAACAGTTAGCACACACTGGGCCTTGGAGAGGCGCGTGCAGGTGGCAGGAACATGGCAGCTGCCCTCAGAGCCCTGCAGTCTGGTAGTGAGGGCCACGGGCCCTGAGTGGACAGGAAACAAGACGATGAGATGAGTGCTGGGACCAGGGACCAGGAGAGTACCGGGTGAGGCAAGTATGAGGGGCGCAGCCCTGAGGGACAGTGGGCTTGTCTCCAGCAATAGGGAGGGTGTATGGGGACACCAGGCCCTCTGCCGGTTCCAGGAGTGGGTGATGCCAGCATAGGCTGAGAAGTGGAAACAACTATATGAAGGAAAGGGATTGGATGAGGCCATTAAAGGGTCCCTTGGAGCTGCCCACCCATGAGAAGTGGGCATTGGAGACATATGGGAGACACCTCTCTGATCACCAGCATGTCACTTGTGGCTGGCACAGAGAAGATATGAGCAAATGTTTGCTGAATGAATAAGTGAGTGAACAAATGGACCAATAAACGCATTCCTGACATTTGCACTGGTGGGTGATCACTTGCCTGGAGAGTTACTTCTCAGATCTTGGGGACTACAAAGGGAAGAGTGACACTAATGAGGAGTGATGCATTAAAATGCTGTTAGATTCTGCTTTGAAGTCCATGAAATGAGCTTTCCTTTCCCTCTTCTTTCCTTGCCCCCCCATCCCACCCTCATTCTCATTCTCTCTCTCTCTCTCCCTTGTCCAATTTTCCCTTCTTTTCTAGCAAAGGTGGATTGACTTTCCTGATCAAATCCAGAGGCCCATATGTGAATTGGGTCAAATGTGCTATTCACTCGAGTAGTTGCAAAATAAAGGCAGATGTGGAGGTAGGAGGCCCCACACAGGCTCAGCTTTCAGTAATGACCAGAGACATTTTATCAGCTCCGTCTCTGTCCATGAGGCTGAGCTCAGTGGTCCTAAGGTGAGGAGGCCCCAGGACCATGGCGTGGACCTTGGCCTGACGTGGTTGGAGACAAGTCCGGGAATTTCTCCTCTATCAGTTATCAGCATGTTTAGAGTTCTGCTGAGCTCTGTGCTCCCTGCGAGAGCCATAAACAAAAGCTCATCCCTGTCTGCAGGGTGCTCAGAGCTCTGGAGGAAACTGATGCTAAACACTGCACAGCATGTGACACTCACTAAGCGAAGGCGCAAGATCTGGTGGAGTCAGAGGGCTTCTCAGCAGAGGACTGGGTCTCCCAGGAGAAGGGAAAGCAGCAGGACGGGCTGGGCCCAGGAAGAGGTTTTGAAGGGTCAAATGTATCTATGAACCAGAGGTCAATATGGCTGTTATGGTTTGTGTCTAGATGTCCCCCCAAAGCCTCATGTGGTCAGAGGAGGGGCTGGATCTAGAGTGTGTGATTACCAAATTAGTCCACTGATGGTTTGGCATGGTTCTGCTGGGATCAAGGATGTGATACTAGGATTAAGGGTGCTGGGATGAAGGGTGGGAGTGCTACCCACCCTAAAGCCAGGTAGTCTGAATAAGATATAGGGGATAGAAAGAGGCCTGCCTACCCCTTGTTTACCCCCTTGCTTACCTTGCTGCCTTCTGCCTGTCTGCCATGCCACCCTGCCTTGGGTCCAGCTGATTTGGACTGAAATGTCTATAAACTGTAAGCTAAATAATAAACCTTTCTTCCCTTAACTTTGGGGGTTGGGTATTTTGTCTCAGCAAGGAGAGAAAAGTAACTAAAACAGTGGCTGAAGTTGGGGCTGCCTGAGGGAAGCAGCAGGGGTGGGGTGCTGTGCTTTGTGGGAGACATAGGACTGGGATTTATCAAGTCAGCCTGGCTGGTCCAGCCACTAAGGTGCTCTTTAAAATAAAGGTTCCAAGCATTTCACTCCCAGGTCCCCTGAATTAAACCTTTGGGGGAAGGGTTGAGAATTTATATTCTTAAAGTCTCCCCAGGTATTTCTGATGATTGGCCAAATTTGGGGAATTTTATTATAGGTAGATGTTATATTAATATTAAATCAATATTGTAAGGACTAAGGTCACCCAAATGCTAATTAAGCAGAGCAGGTGGAGGAGGCCAGCATCACTGGCTGAGTCTTCTTTTCTCTCTTCCTTAAATCTATCTGTTCTGGGAGGGCAGAGTGAAATGTTTTGGTTTGTTTCATTCTTAACTTACTGAGATACACACCCCAGTACGGCTGAGTTCTTGTCTCCTCTGGTGCTCAGTTCCTGCTGGTAATTCAGAGGAGGGCTGTGGACATGCCACAAGGGAGCAGTTCCCCACATCTCTTGGGGCCTGGGGCATCCTTAGCTCCCTCCCGGGCACAGCTAGAAGACAGCCTCCATGGGGCGTGGAGCTCCAGCAAGGGGCCCCGTGTCCACACACGTGCAGACCCCTGGGATACGGTCACTCCCTGCCTCAGGGGAGACCTAAGTCCTGCTTTAGGCAAACACTCAGCACTGTGCATCACAGCCTCATTGCTCCTTGCAAATGGGACCCTGCATTCTCAGCCCCACACCCTTATCACTTGTTCTGGGACTTCCCTTCTTTCAACGTCTTCTTTCTCCCACACCTTCTCCCTCTTACTATTTACTTGCTCTGCCCTCGGCTGGCACGCAAACTCCAGTTTCCAGAATTGTAAATAAACACCTTAAAGTAACCCCAAACTTTCTCTCCTGTTTGGTCCTCTCATGGGCTACTGCCCATTCTCCTTCCTTTGCTTCTCCACAAAACTGTTCGTACTGTTATCTGTCTCCACTCTGGCCCCCCGTGTCTCACCTCCTACCCATGCATTTCCCCCAGTGCTATCTACTCCTTCCCCAGACCTCTGCTCTGAAAGGTCTCTGGACAAGGCCAAAGCCAATGGTCCCTTTCAGGCCTCTTCCATGGAGCCTTCCTTCATTGCCACCATGATCAGACATGTCCTAGTAGAAGACTTCCTGTGTTTGCATCATGTCTTTCTTCTGCCTCTCTGACTGCTCCTTCTCCATGTCATTCAACTAGGAGGATAGTTCCCAGATCTATTCTGAATCTCCTTGCCCTCTTGACTCTTTCCGAGAAATGCTGTCCCTTCATTATGATCCTATTCCCACCCATGCACTAAAGAGATGACAATCAAATCTCTCCCATGAACCCAAGGTTTCCAAGGAGCGTGTCTGAATGCTGTTGGATGAACCACAGATTCTTCAAATGCACCCTGTTCACATATCTCTCTTGATCCCTACAAAGCATGCTCTTCCCTTTGTATCTCCTTTTAAAATCTCCCATTGGTCCCTCGCCAGAGTCCACTGAGTCATCATTCATTCGTCCACGAAGTAAATTGTACTGAGCACCTGCTGTAGGTTGGGCACTTGAGTTACAGGTTCCCCACATCAATCAGCCATCAAATCCCATTTCACCCTTTAAATCTCTCCCATCTCTTTTCTCCTCCACATCTCCAAATCATGGTTGACATGCCCACTGTTTCTACTTGGTAACTGTCTTAGCCTCCTAGCTGGTCTTGCTCCCCTGAGAATCCTCCTTCTGTCCTCTCCGCTAATGCCAGAATAATCCTCCTCAAACTCGGACTTGTGCTTGTTGCTCAGGTTCAGAAGGGAGGATGGCTCTCATTGCTGTCAGCTCATTCCACTGTGGACAGCCCTAGCCCTCCCTTCTTCTCTGAGACCTCATTCCATTCGGTGGCACAGTACAGCTATTTAAATGCATGGGCACTGGGGCCAGAAAGACTGGGTTTTAATTCCAGCTCTGCCATTTACTGGCTGTGTGCAATGGCTGTCTCCCAGTCTGTAACCTACCTATGATCCACAGCCTTCATCTATCAAGTGGGTCTATTAAAGCCTAATTCATTGCACTATTAAGAAAATGAACTAAAATCGTTTATACAGAGGGATCAGCTCAGTGGTTGGCACAGGATAGGCATATAATAAAAGCTATTATTGTTATTAACAAAGTCTAAGACTTCTAGCCTTAAAGTCCTCCATTCTGAGATAAAACACAAATCTCTTAACCAAGTATGCGAGCTCACCATGATACAGATCCTGCTTTCAATCTTTACCTTGATCCAGGCATGCTGAATCACTTCCAAGAGGCTGTGGCAAACCTCGGTGCCTTTGCATATGTGCCCACGCTGAGAAACTGATTTCCAAGCCTACTCCTCTTTGCTCAAATGACACTCCCTTTGTGGAAATTTCCCTGGATTTTCCCTAGCACTGAGGATGCACCCTACCAGCACTGTCCATACTCCGGTCTTAATTTACATGCCTGTCTTCACTCCTACATGCACACTGCTCAAGGGCAGAAGCAGGGGAACAAATGAATCCTTATCTCATAAAGCGTACTGAGAATTTAGAGATCATACGTTTTTGCTGGAGACTGGGGAGGGGGGAGGGCACACTTATGTCTCGCTTGTGGAACAGTGCATGAACAAGGTGAGGAACTGTTTCCGTTTTGCCTGTAGTTTGCATGAAGGCAGCTTCTATATCTGAGTCCTAGACTTCGGGTTTCCAGCTTAGCCTCTCCTGGTCACACTGTGTGTTCCCTGGCTCCCTAACCCTGGTGTCAGGATGGGCTCTCTTAGTCCTTCTCACCTACCCCTGCACTTCCTGAAGCCCACCAAAGACACACGGCAATGCTGAGAACCTTCTGCAGCTGAGATGTGCCTTTCAGAGCGGCTGGTCTCAGGAGCCCCGGCTGATGTGGCCTCTTGCAGGGCATGTTGGGGGGAAGACCACTTGAGGTCACTGACCTCTACATGCTGGTCAAGCCTTCAGGCTGGGGTCAATCAAATTGCTAGTTAGAAAATTCTCAGGCCTTACCTAGGCTTCCCTGACACTTTACCTTCAAGTTCAAAAGGAAACAAAGATAGGCATCATCGACAGTACCCAAGGAAGAGCCCTCTGGTCAACAATTTAATAACCTCAGGGAAGTAGGTCCTTCTTCCGTCTAGCTCCTTCCTCACTCTCTGTGGCTGAAGCATCCTTCCCTGCTGACTCAGTTCACCATGAAATGGTTTAATAAAATGTGATTCCTCTGTAAAATGCTGTGCAGAGGAGATCTGCTTCCAGGGTCCACAGCTCTGTGGCCTCATGCACTTGAGCCAAAGAAGTCTGAAATGTTGGGTAAAATTTAAAGAGGAAAAAAAAAGTTTTCTATAAGTTAGTGTTATGGACTGAATGATATCCTCCCAAAATTTATGTATTGAAGCCCAAATCTCCAATGTGACTGTATTTGGAGATGGGGCATTTGCGGAGGTAGTTAAGGTCTGAGGAGAGTGGACTGGGTCGTGACAAGCAGAAGGAGACATGGGCAAAATCTCCCTAAGTGTGCACAGAAGAAGGGCCACACAGGGACACAGGGAGGAGGCGGCCTTCTACACCCAGGAAGAGCGCCTTCACCAGGAACCAAGCTTGCCAACACCTCGATGGAAGACTTCTAGCCTCCAGAACTGAGAGAAAACAAAGGTCCTTGGTATTTTGTTGCCACAGTCTGAGAAAACTAACATAATGAGGAGCGCTCAGAGTCCACAGCACAGTGGATGGGGGGACCCAGGATATGACCAGCCCGTGAAGTTGGTTGTGGCCTTGAATGCACTGTAAAACCTGGTGAAGCACACCTTTGGTTTTGCAGGGACTCTTGCAAAAGAGGGGACAACCATGAACCTGGCTGCCTGCCTTCTCACTGGCTACCATCACCCTCTGGAAGACCTGGAGGTTGGCATTATCTCAGATCTTGACAGCAAGAGGACATAAAACTTCCACTGAGAATCCAAGACTGGAAAAAACCTTTGCATGGTCTGCAGCCTTCATACCGCTTTGTGGTTTGAAACCATTATGCTGAGAATTTAGTCTGGTAATGCTCCAGTGAAACCACCTTCTACCAAGGTCTCAAAGAACTTCCAGAGACAAAGCTTGTGATTCTAGCCACATAGTCAAAAATTACACAACAGAAAAAGAAACATGGTTTTGGGAACCATGAGAGGCGAGAACAGAGCACAGAATCCAACCTGCAAAGACTTTAGCTATTGGCATCATAGGACACAGAATATAAGTAGGTTTAGTACATTTAAATTAATTAAAGAAGTTTCTAAACATATAAGTAAGGAGTAAGAGACTGTAAAATATGAACAAGAACATTTGAAAATGAATCAAATATAACTTTCAGAAAATAAAAATGTTTTGAACTAAAACAAATCCTCAACGAGTGGGCTAAGAGAGATTATATGTAGTAGAACAGAGAGTAAGCGAACAAAATAAGAGGGAAAATATGAGAAAAGAAACATGGAAGATAAACTGGGAAAAACTGAAACAGTTTGTCAGACTTGTAAAAGGCAAAAAGAGAGCAAGTAAAGAAGAAGCAACAGTTGGAAAGAAAATGGTTAAACATTTTCCCAAGATAATGCAAAGCATAATCCATCAATTCAAGAAACATAATGAATTCAAGCAGGATGTGTACAGTGATGTCCACATCTGGACAGGTGATAGTGAAACTTCAGGACACCAAAGACAAGGAGGAGAAGACCACAACAGCAGCCAGAAGGTGTCATACAAAGGAAAGACAATAAACAGAGATGGTGACAGTGGAAGCTAGAAAACATGGGAACAAACCTCCACATGCAGAGAAACTCTATCAACTGAGAATCAAATGCCCAGGAAACACCAGTATATTTTCAAGAGCAGGGAGAAAGAGACATTTTAAGACAAAGAACTAAGAAACATCAATAGAAAATCGAAAAATGTACTTTAAGCAGAAAGAAAGAAATTCCAAAGAGAAAGACTAGGATACAAGTAGAAACAGTCAACACAGAAGTGGTGTGATTCTAAATGGACATACACTGGCTTTCTTAGTAACAACAGTAACTTGTGAGAAGGAGCAAGATGACATGCAGACACCCCATGGAGTAGGAATCAAGGAGCAAAGCCACAGTGTTGTAAGATTCCTGACTTTTTAGGAGGAACAGAAAATTAATATTTAACTTTAGTCTTCAATAAGATGCCTGTTAATATTTCTAAGGCATTTTAAAAGAACAGAAATAATTCTATGATTTAAATGGTCTAAATTCTCTAGTTAAAAGACAGATTATTAGACTGGATTTGGAAAAATCCAGCTATACACAAAACACACATAAAGCATAAAGGAAACAGAAGATCAATAGTAAGAGAACAGAAAAGATTAGGAAAAAAAAAAGGAAGGAAGAAAGAAAAGGAAAGGATAGAAGAGAAAACAAAAGAAAAAAAAAGCCGATGTAATGGCTAAAGGGGAAAATCTATAAAGCCAAAATGGACAGATGTTCAAAGCTTAATAGATAAACCCATTATTATAGTGGAGAGTTTAATATCACTCCCTCTGCAATGGATTGATCAAGAAGACAAAAACAGTCAATGAAAACATAAGAGATAAACACGATTAACAACTTGATGTAATGGTCATATTAGAACATAAAAACTGCAAAACGCACCACTTATTTTTTCAAGAACACATAGAATATATGTGAAAAATGACCATTTCTAGCCCCAAACGCACATCTCACCAAATTTCAAATGGGTGAAATACAGACAGTGTTCTCCAGATACCAGCTTTATAATCAATAACAAAAAGACAGCTAGACCAGTCCTTTGGACATTAATATATACTTTTAAACAACTCAGAGTTGAAAGAAGAAATAATAACAGAAATTAGAAAATATTCAAAACTGGGCAGGGGATGTAGTTTAATGGCATAGCACTAGCCTAGTATGAATGGCAAGGCCCTGTATTCAATGCCCAGCACCACAGAAACAAACTAGAGCCAAACTATAACAGAAATTCTGCATATAAAAATCTGTAGGAATGTAGCCAAAGCAGTCCTTAGAGGGAAATATATAGCCTTAGATGGTTAAATGAAATGTAAAAATAAATAGTAGACTAAGCACCAAAATTAATTTTAGTAGATATGCTGCTGAAGTAACCACATAAGCATGAAAATAAGCTAGAGAAGAAAACAACAGAATAAATCAATAAAACAAGGAAAGAGATAATAATGATGAGAACAGTTATGGATGAAATATAAAATAATATATCAAAAAGAGTATTAACAAAACCAAAATTAATTCTTCGACAAGACTAACAAATGTGAAATTTCTGAAAATATCAATTTAAAAGTGATTCAAATTAGAAATGAAAAAGGAAACAGAAACAGTAATAGCAGAGATCATAAATAATAAGGAGAGAGTATGCAAAATTTCTATGTCTAATAAATTTGAAAACTTAGTAAAATGAACTCCAGATAAAAACAGTTGACCTAAATTAACCTTTAGTTGTTACAGCTATTAAATCTATAGTCCAGGGGTTGAGGAGCTGGCTCAAGTGGTAGAGTGCTTGCCTAGCAAGAGCAAGGCCCTGAGTTCAATCCCCAGCAGCACCCCCAAATCTACAGTCTAAAATTTTCCAACAAAGGAAACACCAGACAGAGACAATTTTGCTTAAAAAAAAATCCACTAAAGTTTCAAAGCAAAAGTTATTGCAATTTTCCACTAAGCACCCCAAGGGATAGAAAGAGAAGAAACACTCTCCACATCATTTTATGAGGTTGGTATTACCTTGATACAAGAATCTGAGAAGGACAAAAAAATAACAGGCCAATCTCACTAATTAAATAGAAATAAATTATCAAACAAAATGTTAACAAATCAAATATAGGAATGCATAAAAATGTAAATACTGAGTGACCAGGTTAGATTTTCCCTAGGATTGCAAGATTGGCTTAACCTTAGAAAAGCTAGCCAATGTCATTCATGACACTACGAGAACAAAGGAGGAAAACGACGGTTGGATCAGTAGATATATAAAGATATTTCATAAAATTCAACAGCCATTCTCAATGAAAGCTCCTTACAGACTAGGACTAAGGTGTAACTTTCCCAACTCAAAAAGGAAAACATTTAAATTAAAAAAATGAACTTTGGCAGACATCATACTCAACAGTGAAGAAATACAAACATTCTCTTAAACATCAAACAATGACAAGAGTGCCTGCCATCATCACAGTGATTTGACACTATACTAAGGTTCTAGTCAGATCAGTCATGCAAGCAAAAGGAAAGGTTATATGGATTGGAAAGGAAGAAACAAAGCCATCATTCTTTGGAGATGATGACTGTCCATGTAGAGAACCCAAAAATTCACAGATAAAATTACTACAAGGTAGTTGCCACACAGAAATACCAAATTGCAAAAATCAATTGCATTTCAAAATACTAGCAAGAAACAGGTAGAATATGCAATTTAAAAAGATGTGATTTATGGTAGCAACAAGTATATGATATTTAGGAGTGAATACATATATTAAGAATTGTATAAGATATGTAATAGAAAAATTATACAAGTTCATTGAAAGCCATTAAAGAGGCCCTAAGCAATTAGAAAGATACACCACTCATGGACTAGGAGACTCAGTATCAAAAAACATCAGTTCTTCTCCAGTAGATTTGTAGTTTTTATGTAATTAAAATATTCAAACAGCTTAGTGGATTTGGGCAAGATAGATATAAAATTTATAAGACAGAATAAAAGGTACAGAAGAAACAGAACACACTCATACACACACACGCACGCATACACACATTACATAGAAAAATTTTGGGTGAAGTTGATTAAGAATACAGTACATACAACTTACTTTTTAATGAATTTTAAATGTTGGCATACTAAACAATGTATTTTAGGGAAACACACTTAAGTGCTAAGTATAAAGAAAGGCAAAAGAACAATAAACACACAGTTGAGGTAACAGCTACCTCTGAGGGTGTAGAGAATGGAATGAAACTGGTGATGACTATGCCTCACTAAGGTAATTGCCATTTCTTTTTTTACTTAAGCTGGGCGGTGACTAAAAGGTATTTGTTGTATTGGTGTTATTTATGTCTTGCTTATATTTTATAAACATGCTGTTTATTTACTCAATAAAAACAATGTAAAAGTATAGTCTGCAGAGAAGCTACCACCACCAGCTTCTGAATTTGAAATTCTTGGTAGACCAGCTGTCCCAACTTGTGTTGGCCTGCAGAATGGGCCACTCCCCACCCCAACACCCCCAACTCCCCAGCCTTACCTTGGCAGGGTTGAGAGCTGTGATGATCCACACACAGTGTGCATTGTTGTCATATTGAATGGGGAAATTAGGGGAGGTGATGATGCCCGAGGGGCCCCGAAGGTGGGCATCACACATGCGAGCTGCAGAGGGGAGATGAAAGATAGGCCTTTTAGTAGCAGGTCTAGTTCCCCTTCCCACCTCCCACTTTCATCCTCAAAGAGATTGAGTCTGTATGGTCCCACCCTAGAAATGATCGGCTTCCTGCACCCTCCTCCCACAGTTCTCAGTGGGCTGTGGGAAATCCCAGTGCCTGGAGCACTGGGATGGGGGAGGCATTACATGGCCTGTCCTACTGCTCTGGAGGCATCAGTGACTTTCTAAGGCAGGCTGAGCAATCCCTGAATCCCCTCAGATTAAGCAGACATCTTCACAAAGAGGATATAGGTTAGTGCCACACATGTTGCCCTAAAGCTAGGTGGGTTGATGGCACTTACGGACTCAAGGGCACCTATGGACTGCTAAGCAGGCCGCCCTGGCTTTGCTCATCTGCCTGTGTTTCCTTATTTGCACTCCAGGTCTCCAAACCAACTGACTGCTGCTCTGGATCCGAATTTGCTTACCTACCAGTTGGACCTCATCCCAGATTCTTCTAGCCCTCAGTCCCTCCCTCTACAACCTCACCAGTCTCCTGAAGTAGAATCTCAAGATGTCCTTGTCAAGGCCACCTCATCAGGGCTCAAAATGCCTGTGCCCAGGGGATTTGCCAAGGCCCCCAACTCAGCTCAGTGCCAGGCACCAGTGGTCTCGGTGCCATTCTAGTACTTCCCAAATCCTTCCTCACACTCAGCTCATGCCTGAAGCAAGCTTTTGACTGGAAGCATAAAGATTCAAGGTGAATTAGAAGAAGTGCTCTACTCAAGTAGATATAAAGTGTTATCAATCACGGCTTAATCTAATTAAGCTCTTTAAAATAGCTTCTAAACTAATTAGATTAAGTAGTGATTGATCACAGTTAAGGTACTACATTGTATCTAGGTGTTTGCTTTCTTTAAAAATGTGTGCTTGAGTCCTAGCCACTTCATTCTTCAACGTTAGTGAGCAGCTATTTTAATAAAGGGTTCCACGAGCCTATTCTGTTGCTGGCCACATGGCAATTTATCCTAATTGTAGGCAAAATGCCTAACAGTAAAGAAAAAGTGAGCAAACTCAACAGGCCTAAGTATATAAAATGAAAGTGCTGTCAAACCTGGTTTCCACTGACGAGCCCAAAGATCCTGAGGTCCTCTCCACGTGGGGACAGGGCCATGATAAACATTCCCAGGAAACCCCTCCAAGGAGGCTCTGGGAAGCGGGTTCTGCAGCTCCCAGACATAATGAATCTCTCCCCATTTTGTGCATTCATTCCTATGCTCATTCATTCCAGAACTTATTAAGTGTCTATTATAGGCCAGCCAGAACGTGGGGAGAGAAAAATGTCTGACACGGCCCTCCTCTTGGAAGGGCCACAGCCAGTGCGGGAAACAGGAATGAGGCCAGTTACAATCAAGCAGAGGCTGTACTGCTGGAGGGCTGATTGCAAGGTGCATTTTACTCCCTCCTTTGTGGTGGTCATTGTTCTGTGAGCTGATCCTCCAGTGGCTCACGGCTGTTGCCCGAGAAGGGTCTGCTTCTCCCCCACCCTGAGCTCAATAATTAAATACAGCTTTATCCTCTACTCCTCTCAGCATTAATTCTGTGCTGAGTGCCCCTTAGATTCACAGACTGTATTTGATACACTGGGCCCCTGGGCAGCACGGCTGAGGAGAGGTCAGGCCAACATAGCCACCTGGATGGAAATCCATTTGCTGACCATTTAAGCCTGGGCGAGTTAGGGAAGCTCTCTGATTCTACTTCTTCACCTATCAAATGGGGCAGTGCTATCACCTCAGTGAGGTAGGCCAGGATGAACGTATACAGGATGACGGATGTGAAGGCTCATCCCAGGGCCCGGGACATGGTCAATATCCCACAAAGCAGGCCCAGGACTACCAAACTCACTGCCATGTTTGTACCCTTTCTCTGTGCTCAAGATTTCACTCAAAGCTAAGGAGCTTCTTTCTACCTCTTCTTAATTCTTCGCAAAGGCATTTTCCAGCCACATTTGAGACTGACATTACCAAACAAATTAGAGTAAGATAACCAAAACCAAAACCACGATCCTATCCCACCTTTGCAAAAAGGACCCGCAGATTCAGAACCCTTGCCCTACAGGAAATCCTTACAAATCTCCGCCAACAGCCTCTTTCACCCCTTCTAGAAAGGCGGATTTTGCTGCTAAAAGCCCTCAGCTCCAGTTTCAATTTATCTTGCCCTTGTTTCCAAGAATTAGATGGTATTTGCAGTCTGTTGAAACATGCTGAAAGTAATTAGAGAGAACAGGTCAAAAAGGCATTTACCACTTTAAGGGCTTGGAGGAGTTTAATTAAAATATTACAATCTGCAGATACTCAGCATAGAGCACCTTAAAAAAGGTTCTGAATGGAGTGTTAGCTTTTTTTCTCTGCTGTGTGGGAAAGGTCAGGGGTTCTGCAGAGAGACAGACAGATTTCTACCAGAGCAGTCAGCCAGGTAGAAAGAGCTCACCAACAGATGGTAAGCTCCAAATGGGTTGGCAAATTGCAGGTGCTCATTGTTGGAATAAATGAACAAACCTATCTGTATGTTTCTCTATTTGCCATTTCCCACCAAGGGGTCTTCCGGATACACCTCAGGAGAGATTTCTCTGAGACTTTCAAAGGCTAGGCTCTGCAGCCCCTCACCCTCTTCCTCCGAACATCACTATATGTTAAAATGGGACACTGTCTCAGGGGACCATAGAGAGATACTACCTGGACCTGTAGCCAGTTCTGGCATCGAAACAGCTTGGCACCAAAGAAGGGACCTGCTCCAAGTGCAAGAGACAAGTAAGTGTGTCTTGTCTCCTAGCTCCTCTCCAAATCTTATTCCCATTCTCTCCCAAACTGCCTTCCCTTGCTTCTCCTACTACCTACCCACTGCCTGCCCAGTGCGCAGTCTCTGGAGCCACCACCCCACACCCATTCTAAAGCAAACGAGTTCTTACTTCTAGCTGCAACATCCTTCAGAGCCTTCTACTCCAATTCCTGCCTCTACAGAAATCTGTTTCCCCCTCGCCAGGCCACTGCTTTCCCTGGAACCCTCTGCAGTGGAGATCTTGCCCCTAAAATCCTCCTCTTACCAGTATTTCTCTCCAGAAATATTTTCTGAGCCCCCAGAACTCATATTTGACCTACTGAGACCTTCACTACATTGGCACCAATATTTTCTTTCAACTCATGAGCTCCCTCCTATTCTTCCCTCTGTCCTTTCCCAATTTAGACTCCATGGTCCATCATTATGATCATTTTCTTTACAAATTATCCCAAGACCTCTGCTTCCTTTTCCTCTAAATAGCTCCCTGGAGTAAATCAATTGTGGATAAACTCTTCCACCTCCACTCTCCATACCTGCACCCACACAATTATGCTTTGCTGGGAAAAAATCACATGAGAAAGAAGATCGATGTCACTATAAATTCATGATTACTCATCCCTCCAAAAATTCACCAACCCTACCACTTAGCTCTATCAGCTCACTGCTTCATTCTGTTCACACACTTCCATGCCTTCTCTCTGTCCCTTCGATCCTGATCCTTACTCTTCCCTGACCGCCCCTTATTCCCAGCTGATGACCTTGCCTCAGTCTTCTTAGAGGAAACAGAAGCCATTTAGCAGGCACATCCCCTCTCCTCAGATGTGCAACTCTGCCTGCTGATACGCTCATCTTTTTCTTCTTGTTCTCATGAGAAGGGTGGCCTCTTCTCATGAGATTTGTCATTCCTGCTTTTTCCATCCCAAGATCAATTCTGTCTGCATTCACATCTAGGGCCTTGCTTAAGAAAAGGCTTAACTCTCAGAAAATAAATTTAATCATCCATTCCTTGCCCAGTGCCTAAACTCCCAGTAGAGTGACTCTGGTCTTGATTTACCTGCTGTCATCCATCCTGGGACCCTCCAGCCCTTGGCCCCCACATTTCTTCCCATCTCTCAGTCTCCTCTAACCCTTCTTTTGCTGCAAGGTCTGGACCCTAAGTGCATTCACCAGCACCTCCGGTTGTCTTGGTACTCTCATATGTGCCTGGCAAAACGCCTGCCTTTCATCCCTCTATCACTTACTTTTCCATGCCAAATCCTGGGGTTCCCACGGTATCCACAGATTCATGGTTTACCATAATTGAGGCTCCAGCCTAAATCAGTCTTCTTCCCTGTCTACCCTCAGCTCCCTGCCAATCCCTGTAGAGACAACCTCAAACACTCCACACTAGCACTTAACCCTACTGTTTACTTTTAATCATTACTACACTTGACCTCTCTGGAGAATCTAACCCCACTGACACTTTTTTTTTTTGTGAAACTTTGCCTCTTGGCTTTTTCCTACCTCTCTGACTTTCCTCAGCTTCCTTATTCTCTGTTAATGCCTTCAAAGTAGCTGTTTAAATCTAGGTGATGGGTGTATGGGGGTTCTTTGTACATTAATCACAACTTTTCTATAAGTTTTAAATTACATCGAAACAAAAAGTTACCAAAAAGGGAGTAGAGGGAAAGGCACTGTCCAACAGGGTTCTGTCCAATCTATTGGCTCAGAAGGATGTCCAGGTGTAATTTTCCAGGGGAAGTAGCCTAGAGCCTTTGGAATCAGTATTTGAAACTCAGCTCAACTGATTGGATTTCTGCCCTCGGGTAAGTTGATTGACCATGCTAAGCTTCAGCTAAACGTGAAATATGGTTATTGCCACTTGCCTCATGAAGAAATTATGAAAAATGCCTAGTGCAATGCTTTGGACAAGTATAAATAGATTAATAAATGGGAGCTTCATCATTAGTACATATAGGTGAGGGATTCAGGGACATTCTTAGGCCTACAACAAAGGGTCTGTGGTCCAGTGCAGTCAGTGTGCAGTCTCCTCCTGAGTGGGTAGAAAAGGAGGGAGGAGAGAAGCAGAGAAAAGGAGAGAACAGAAGAGAGGAGAGAGGTGGAGAGAGAAGGAAAGGGCACTCTGGACAACAACAATTTTTAGAGGGTAAGAAGTGGATGCAAGTGGAGGCACCGAACCAGAAGACAGGCACCTGCAGTTATCACGGCATTTCATTTAGTCTGGTTTATGTCATATTTCCCATGTTTCACCCTCATTTTACAGATGAGGGAAAAATTCAGAGCAGTTAAATGGTTTTCCTTGTACTATATGGTTTGCAAATAGCAAATTTGGAACTTAAACTTTGGTCTCTGAGTCCCAAGTCTGGTATTTTACCCACAAAAAGGGTTTCCTTCTAAACAGAAGCACATAGAGGCACACAAGCACACACAAAGATTCAGCCACAAAGGAAAAATAATATATGGCTTTCTTATTAATGATTTACTTTGTGAATTTGTAATTCACCTGGAACCGATACTCAGTCCCTATCTTCCATCAGCACCAACTTGTGGCCACAAGAAACTAGGTCTCTTGGTTGCTAATTTGGTCCTCTTCACTAGCCCAGTGGTTAAAACATTGGTACCCAGAGCCCCAGGGCCACCAGAGTGTAGATGCTGCTGAGCGTGATGGGGGAGGGAACAGTCCAGATTTGCCCTTATTCTAACCAGAGAAGCTCTACTCATGCCTGTTCTATCTCTCACACTTCTGCGAACACTCATTTCTCAATATTGGGCTCCATCTGAAAGCCCCATACTATACCATCCCACTTTTATCTGGGGCTGCACAGACTTACTTTCCCAGTATTTTGCATTGCTCTCAATTTCCTTTGCATGAGCAAGATTTCCTAGGAGTCGAATTAGAATCTTATTTCTTCTGGTGGGAGGGTAAAAAGAAAGGCCTATGAATATCTCATTTCAAATTCCAAGACGAGGGCACAGTTCCACGTTATTCATTCATTTCAATCACTGATGTATTCAGGTGGTCCTTAAACATTTATCGAGAACCTATTATTTGCTAGGCCTTGTGTTTTAGGAGAATTAATTGTGTGGAAAAATGAATATTTAAAATCAAATCATATTTTAAATGCATTAGATGCAAAACAATACCACTGTATGGTGGTCAATGCTTTTTAGAATGTGATCTTTTGGTAACCTGGTTTTGAGTGGAGCTTCTGGTAATTGAAGGACTTTTGTCCTTTTTAATTCTTAAAGTGGGGTTTGCCTAAGCTCTCCTAAAATCACAATTAGAGTAGCAGTTCTAATTAATTAAAAGCAAAAGATTTTAAAAGAAAAATCTTCAAGACTGTCAAAATAAAAAGACCTTTGAAACCAATACCAGTCTCTTCCTTTGGCCTTTGGGAAAGCCCAGGAAAGATTGCCTAGGTCTAAACCCAGGTGTCGCGGCCTCTTTGTGTCATCTCACTGTGGCCCATGAAATGGGAACAGCAGAGAGACAGGAAGGCAGGGGCCAGCTCGTGCGTGCTGAGATCCTGTCCTCCATCGCAGGTGGTGTTGGCCACCTTCTATGACATTCTTTCCTTTAAATTCACAGTCACTAGGCAGGGGAGGTTTTGTTTTCTCCATTCACAAACAAAGGCCCTGTGGCTAACAAAGATGAAAGGACTGGTCTAGCCAGCTAACAGGAGGCAGAGTTGTGATCTAGATCAAAGTCTCTGTGACACTCAAATCACATGGCTGTTATAAGATCGGACAAGACAGTGGCTTCAGAAAGGATCCATGGCCACTAGAGGCTGACGTCTACTCTAGGGCTTGAGGAATCTGTGTGCCGACAGTGTGTGCCAAGTGAAACTAAAACGCGTGCACTCAGACCTCACAATGGCGCTGCTTCTAACTGAGCACGTTCATGTTCACAGCCTCATCTGGTTCTCAAAGTTATGCAGTGAAGCAAGTTCTAGTGTTACCACCATTTAGCAGGGAGAAAAATTCCAAGAGCTGAAGAATCTGGCCAACGATACCTAGCTGAGAGTAATGATGGTTGGATTTGAACTGTGATCCCACACTTCCACAACAGCAGAGGATGATTTCAGATAACAGATGTGAGAAAGCTTAGGCCAATGCTTAGTGAAAATGTAGCACAGAATCCAGTCTGGTGGGTCAAAAACACTACAGATGGCTTGAAAGGGGCACATACGATATGTAGAATAAAAGATGAGCTTATTATTCAACTATGAGCTTGCTTTTGAAACACTAGCCCTTCCCTGCCCTGGGCATGTGCATGTAAACAACCACCATTACTAAGACAACAACCTTCCTTTCAGAAAAAAGGTGTTGGTGAGAGCTCAGATCCCACCACTGGCTGCTCAGAAGGTGTTCAGAAATGACTGGGTGGCCAAGAGTCCCTCAGTCCTTACACTGGATAATTCAATGCCTCTCTACACAGCTGGTGCCTTGGCTGCCTGTAATTGGATTGGTGTGCTACTCAATTACTCATTCATTCAATCATTCATTCAGCTTGTTAGTAAGCACCTATTGTGTGCCAGACCTTGTCATAGGTGGTGACAAAAACAGAAGTTCTTGTCCTGGTAGAGGTCATATCCTAGGATGAGAATATTTCTTTTTCTTCTAGCACTTGTCAATTCATAAAGTGTTTATATATCCCCAAAGCCATCTGGCTGTCACGTTAAACACAAAAAAGTGTAGGGTAGGTACTATTTGGACATAAGAAAACAAGCTCAAGGAAAATAAGCAATTTGCTCAATTGCTTAGAGTTATACTAAGAATTCCTTTGTTTGACTTAAAAAAAAGTTGCTATGCAGAATCCTTGAAATAATATAGCTAAAATTAGCAGAAATGCAAAGTGTATTATAAATCATTGATTGTAGCCACCTCCAAGTTGACTAAGGATTGATCAATCTAAGGCTTATTTGAAAAATATTTTCATGGCTCTCTTCCAGATTACTTATTGGCACATTGAGGAAGAAAAGTTTTCCTTTCCAGTGTCCAGCGAAAGGGAAGAATCTCCTTCTCACAGTGGAAGGATACAGGGTGCAACTTTATGGTGGGCAACAGACTTTGTCTTCCAAAAGGGCCCTTACAAGAGTCCTGGATGGCATTTCACAGCATTCACTGGGGCACCTTGGGCATTTAGATCGGGGGTTTCTCTACTGCAGAAGCAGCTGCCGTCCTGCCCCAGTGGAAGCACACATTCACATCTGATATTCTAAGATTATTTGGTGAGGGTGGGGGTGGGAGTTGTAGAGACTAGGCCACTTACCCTTGGTTGATATGATACCTGGAATATGAGTGGCAGGGCCTTCAGAACAAGACACCAGGTATGGAGTTATGAGCAGCCTATGGAGAAGTCTTTTGATACCATGGCCGCTTCAGTATAGCTAAAAGCATTGCTTCAGAAGGCACAGGTATGTCAATTACAGAGTGTGGGGCAAGAAACAAGGACATTGAGATACAGGGCTCAGGCATACACGTATTATGATAGAGGTATTCAAAGTGTCTTCCTTTTGAGCTGTGATATCTTTCTGCAATTAGCAAGGAATCCGCCTCATATGTGCCGGACCCATTAAGCTATAAAGTCTATGCAGGTCTTTTGTCCTCTTCTCTGTATGTCCTCATCCTAGTACAGGCTTAATACTTACTTAATACAGACAAGGTGCCAAGTAAAAAAGTTAATTAGTAAATGAATGCAGGACCTGAGTTCCTGGGAGAAGCAAGGGAGCAAAATGAACTGGTCTGGATGAGAGCCTGGGCCCCAGGTGCTGGGAGCTGGGCTTCATCTTCCTGGCCCAGCCCAGCTTTCTGCAAAGCCTCCATTCCCCGGCGTGCCCTCACCTCGGCAGACTGGCCTGTGGTCGCTCCAGGCCGCAAACATGTCGCTCACTTTCATACAGGTGATCCGTTTGGACCCTTGCAGGTCATAGCCCTCGTTGCAGGTGAACTGGACGCTGGATCCTAACCTAGGAGACAAGGTGTGTCTGTGAGCTTGGTCCCTGGGCCTACGAGCTCCTGCCTGGAGTCCTTCCTGGTTCCTCCTACATGGAAGGCTATTTCTCCTTCTGCTGCTGAATCTCTGCTCCCCTGTTTATAACTTAAAATCTCCATTGGAAGGAACATCTGCTCTTCATCTTTTTTTTTTTTTTTGACCATTTAATGGGTTTAAGATTGAATTAAAAGGTGACTTTGTGAGCAAAACAGCGATCCTCTGAGATAAGTATCAATCAGGGCAGCTAAGAGTGAGTGGATGATATCCACAAACTGTAATGAAAATGGAGGATTATGGGAAGATGCCTTGATAGTTTGAAACTTTGCAAAATGCACCATCTCAGGGCCCTGAAGTCTCATGAATAATTGCAGGCATGCGTTTCCTGCTGGTATGTCATTACCAAGAATGGCAGCCCTTTGTCCTGTAGTTATGAAGGTTTTCTGGGTAATGCTGGCAGTTTACAGACCATGCCCGCCACCCCCTTATGGCATGGGGACTGCCCCAAGGACTAGGCCCAGAGAGAATTCCAGCATGTGTCAGCTCCTGCATTAGATCACCCTCTTCATTCCACTCCCAGGAAGGCTAGCTAGCCCTTGTCTTCCCCCGAGCCAGGACACCCCACCCTCCTTGTAGTAAAAAAAAAGTTCCTATATAGATCTTACCTGAAATCCGAGCCTAGTCTTTTGCCCCTTTCAGGTATGCCGGGGTCTGGACACATATTATGTCCTTGGGACACACCAACCTGAGTTACTACAAGGCAAAAAAACAGCACATACACAGATGGATAGTCACAGGGAGGTATGAACCGGGGCAATGTCTCAGGGGAGAGGGTGGATTCTGAGACAGAACGAAGCCCTGCTCCAGGGGAGCTGTGGGGACAGCTGGGGTCTGCTGGACTGGGATTTCCTGGGTGTGCAAGGTGGGGAGCTACTTTTGACAAATTCCATCGTAAGAAAACTCCAAATGAAATTTATCAAGAGCATGTGGGCTCCCAGGCAGGCCTTCCACAATAACAGCCACCCAATTCCCTCATCCCACACCAGTGGCCAGAGGTGGATGGTCCGCATCCCCTGGTGACCTCCCCATCCTGCACTTCAGATCTGGGGTGGAGACTCTAGATGAGATGAGCCCCCCAACCTCCACCCCAAATGGATAAATGACTCAAAGAAAGTCAAATAAAAGGTGGATGCATGATCAGAAACGGTAAAGAATGTAAGAGAAAGCTGCAGTTTGAAGTTCAGAGCAGGGACTTTAGTTCAAATAGACATTTCTTCTCATCACATACTTGTCAAGGCAGAGTAAGCAGTAACCAGAGCACCTCCACCCTGCCCAGTGCCACTGGCCAAGGGCACTGAGCAGAGACGGGACCTGTGGTGGTTCTAGCAGGTCATGTGACACTCTGACACCAGCCAACACCACAGTTCTGTTTATGAAATCCATATGCACAGTTGTCTGGGCTAGAGCACAAGCTTGCTCCAGGGCGGCGGATAACACGAGGTGCAGAGGGCAGGCAAGCCTCTGGCCCCTGCCTGGCCATTGTTCCTGGATGCTTATACTCCTGAGATGGGAACTTCTCACATCTCTGGATTCCTGGTTTTACAAGGCTGCAGTCCAGAAGTTCCATTCAAGGACTCACCAATCCCACAATCCCAACTGCAGCCTCTGGATGAGGGGTTAGAGGGAATCTGGAGCAACAGCCTCTGAGCTTGCCCATGTCCCTCCCCATCCACCCAACGCCCCATAATGTGAACGAAGCACCCCATCACCCACTTGCCCACTTACTCATTCCCACACTTGGACATACCACAAGCATTCTTTGAGCACCTACTGTATACAAGGCCTTCTTTTAGATACCATGCGAGTGCCAAGGGTAGTCACACAGAAATACTGTCCTTGAGGAGCTTCCACTACAGATATGAGACATGGAATGAACTATAGAATCATAATGGGGAAGTGACGAAGGGATGTGCAGAGGGAGGACCAGTCTCCCGGTACTGAGGGAAGTGTGGAAGGCTGCCCAGAGAAAGCAGCTCTTACCATGGACCTTCTGAAGAGAGAGGAGTTGGACACATGGAATCAGCGTGACAAAGGCAGACAGACAGGCATGAGGTGAAAACAACAGAGGGTTGCTCAGTATGGCTAGAGTGAATGGGGTGGGGAAGAATGACAAAGAAAGTAGAAGGTGAGATTTCAGAGAGAGTAGATCTGATCCTCAGTACCGTGGGGAGCCACTGAAGAGTTCAGAGGGGCAGAAGGGTCTGGGAGACAGCACTGCACAGGGCTAGGGTCATTCCTGTGAGACCAGTTAGGAAGAGCTATGATTGCTCAGGTCGAGGTCAAGAACCTAGTTGTGGGGGTAGACAGGAGACAGCGGGATCAGATATGGCAAAGAAAGAATCACCAGGGGCCATGGAGAACTAGGGCAGGAGGAGAGGGAGCGGGCTTTCCTGAGCCTGAGGCACTCCAAGGATGTGATGGTGCATGGACATCCCAGGTGGGGAGTCCCATCTTAGACTTGCTGAGGCTGAAGCTCATTCCTGCAGGTGGATGCCTGGCACAGACCCTGTTCAGGTCTCTCTATAGCCCGTGTTATGCCAGCGAAGGGAATCTGAGGGTTTAGACAGACTGCATGTGCAAGCCAGATACCAGGTAGCCTGTGCTGTGTGGCAACACGCACGAGGCCCTCCTTTCTCCAACATTACACACTGCTGGGTAAAGCTGGTCACTCCCCCGATGCTTATGCCCTGCCCCACCCGCTTCCTTGCCAAGCCTCCATCTCCAAAGCTTTCACATCCTCAATTTAACAAAGCCACCATTCCTACCAATCCAGAAAATTTCAGACTGGACAGTAAGACAGCAGTGTCATCCCCAAAGCAGAGGAAGCTCCTGCTTCTGGCAAGCCTTGGTACTGTACAAGAAATGGAAGGAAAAAGAAAACAGTGGCCTCCTGTGGTCAGGAGGTGGGAGCCACGGGCACCAGAAAGGAAGCTCGTCCTAAGAAGGTATGGATGACCATCCTGGGCTGTCCTGGCTGGCTTATGTATTGTTAGGCCCATCATACAGCCTCAGTGATGAACTAAAGGGGTCTACCCGTCTTCTTTGGGTCCTGCCTCCCAGACCTGTCCATGAGCCACACACATTCTGGAGTCCCTGACAACCACCGATAGGACCCACGCAGCCCCCTTGCCACACATTGAGAACACTCAGCACCCCTTTCTCTTGCCCTCTCATGCTGTATCAATGCAGTCCAGGAAGCAGAGTGAGCAGCTGGTGAGGGCAGGGCTGGGCCAGGGAGGAAGAATCATGACAATGCCCACCCTGCCAAGCCACAGCCATGATACCCAGCGCAGATCCGATGCGACCCTCTAGTCAGCCAGCTCCTCACCAGGTCCTGGCATCATCCAGGAAGTTACAAACACAGCACTGATGCAGCCCACACCCAGCCAGCACCCTCCTCCAGGAAGGACTGGACAGGTAATGACAATCTCATAAAGGCCTACTAGGTTCCCAGAGAAACAAGAAACTTCAATCTCAGCGAACAGTTTCCTGTCTTAATTATGGAGGTAAGAGGCGTTTCCGCCTTTCATATGTTTATTTCCAGCCTTCACTACCTGTTTAAAAACAGTCATTAGTGTTTATGGCATTGATTTTCTGTTGGCTCCAGAGGGACAAGGACAAAACTAATCTGTACTCAGCCTACGAGGGCCCTTATGGCAAGGAAGAGGCAGCCCCTTCCTGAAGGAAGAATGGGCAGGTGGGTGGCCAGCAGCATTGGTCAGGGGTCCATGAGACTCGTGGACTGTCTGGCAAAGGGGATCCTCAGGGTCCTCCTCTCCTCTTAAGCTCAGGACAGCTGGCCACAGAGGCAGAACACACAGGGTAGATGGCTGCAGACATTTGGCGCCCATCCTCTAAGCAGTGTGGTCACAACCATTGCTTCCTTAGAATGGAGATCAATACTCCCTTGTTGGTAGAAAGATTTACATATTTCTTAAAAGAGTGTTTGCATTATTTCATTAGACTAGAGCCTTTTCATCTTTCTGAGGAAGTTTGGGCATCTGAGTAGTTGATGAAAATCACAGACCTTCTCTCCAGAAAAATGTGACCCCAACATCTCATATAGTTTTGCAGCTGGTTCATGGACCTGCTCAAGTCCTTGCTCAGGGAGCCCCGTCTTAGCACCCTTGGGAGGAAGGCAGAGTAGGACTTTGAATCCCATTCTACAGATATGGAGGCTGAGACATTAGTGCCTGGGGTAACATGGTTACATGAAGACATGATTGGGATAAATATTTCGTCTCTCAGCGAGGGCCTAACCACACCTGTCTCAGTTCAGCTGGTCTCTGTGGCTTTAGAAAGAATGTGAAGGCTGGAGTCATGGATGAGCCTTTACAGCAGAATCCTGGGCTCTCCTAGCCCCCACCCCTTCCCCTGAACCTCTAGCCAAGTGCAGAAACAGGGTCAAGGGATGCCTTCTGCCATCTAGGATCTTTAGGCCAGCGTCACCAGGTACGTGGTCCCCAACGGTACCCAACAGCCAGTGGTACCAACCCCATTCAGACGACTTGAACAAACAGACCAAGTCCCCATATGCAGGATCAGTTGGTCTGGACCAGGCCCCATGCTGCCTCTGTCCCAACCTTTCTCCTGGCTATAGCGACCGGCACAGTGTGGGGACCTGATGGCCACTCTTCATTACTCATTAAGTACTTCTAGCAACTGAAGATAAGCGAATGCACTGAAGTGAGATGGACAGAGGGTGATGGGGAAGGGTGGGGAGCCAGGTAGGTACAGAAAGTGAAGAAGGATGGAGAGGAAGAAGGGTAAAGAGAGGGAAGAGAACAGAGATGGAGGGAGAGGACAAGAGAAGCAGGAGAGGGACAGAGAAGTGAAGAAAACAGGAAGGTCAGTCACTGGGGACTAGGCAGGCTCCCTGCACTTGTCTCCAGAAATAAAATGTTGGGGTTCTGGAAAATCCCATCTGCTCTTAAGACCAGGCTTCTGTGGGGTCCAGAACCAACCCCACCCACAGTTCTGGTGTGCTCGCTCAAAAGCCCCTTGAGCCCAGGCTTTCATCAGGTGTTTCCGGCACCGTGTTTTAGATTGTTCTCCACCCCCAGATCTCTTTTAATCTGCCAAGCACTGATAACAGAAACATGCTCTTGAGAAGAGGAAATCTTCCCCGTGCCCAAGCAGAGAGACCCAGCACTTCCCTGTCATCCCAAGAGGCGGAGCCCCCATCTCCTCTAGTCCTCTCTCTGCCCAGCCAAGCCCAGGACCCTTGGAGGAGGTTAGTTGGCATGTCCCTTCCCCCCTTCCCAATCCGGCCTTGGGAGCTACGATTGGGTCCCTGCCATTGCAGCCCCCCATATCTCAGTCCAAGGTTATTGACTCCTAGGAAAGGAGCCAGAAAGAGGACCATCTTAGCAGGTGGAAGTGATTCAAAAGGAAAAATAAAGAGAGAAATGTAGCAGTAATGACTCCCTGGACTGCAGTTCAAATGGGAAGTGAGGAAGAAGAGGGAAAAGGAGGACAATGGGAGGAGGAGACAGCAAAGGACAGGCCCAGGGCTGCTGGCTGGCCGCCGGGTCAGTGTGTCCATGTGCAGAGCCCGGGATGGAGGGAAGCAGGGGAGAGGGGACGTCATCCAGCATCATCTGGCTTCCCCGAGGTCACAGCGCCAGTGGGCCTGACCAGAGCACGAGGCCCGGCGGGCGGGCAAGCCGGCGGACACTTACACACAGATGTCTTCTGGCTGTTGTCTTTGCTGGGCATCAGCTTCACGCCTCGAGACTTCAGCTCAATTTGCTTCTTGACTAGAGAGGAGGTAAGAGGAAAGACAGTTCGAGTTGATTTCTGTGACCAGAGATGACAGTTCCTCTAGAACGACCCCCTCTACTGGCTTGGGACACTCTGTGGTGGGTCCGAGCCAGGAGCTCCTCTGGGCAGGGACATAGCAAGGGTACCAGTCAAAGGCAGCAGGGTCCCGGACATGGAGGAAGGACTGCTGGGAAGGCCAGCCCTCTAGGGGAAGCAGAAAAGGTGTTTTGCCACCTGGTGGCCTCTGAGACTTCTCCAGCAGCCTCTCACAGGTGTCTAAGACTTCCATACCTCAACAGACTTCTCATGAAGGCCTGCAGCCTACTATGATGTGGTCAGGAAGTGTGGTGCTATTGGGAAATGGTGTCAGCTTATGTAAGTGGGGCCTAGTAGAAGAAAGTTGGGTCAGTAGGGCTATGCCCCTGAAGGGCATAGTGGGACCCTAGTCCCTCCTTTGCCTTATGCTTTTGTTTCTGGGGTACCATAGGTGGGTAGCTTCTTCTGCCACATAATCCAGCCAGAATACACTGTCTCGCCACAGGCACAGAAACATGGGAGCAATTGATCATGTACTGCAACTGCCAAAACTGAGCCAAAATAAATCTTTCTTCCTTTTAAGTTGATTAATCTCAAGTATCAGTTACAATAACAGTAAGCTGGCTAACACACAGCCCCGCTCCACCCCTGCACTTGTGCTCCTCTGCATGCTGCTCTGCCTGATTTCTGAGCCAGCCCCGACAGGGTGTGGTGGATTAGGGTACAACCCCAATCGTCATCTCTCCCTGTATCCACACATGCTTTGTGATGTGATTTCTGCAGTTCTTCCCATTACAGAGGTGGAGTATATTTCCCTACTCTTTGATTTAGGACTTAACTAGCGGAGAATTTGAGACCTTGACCTGTCCAAAGGCTGGAAGAGCAGACTAGGTGTGCCCTCCTACAGCTCTGCCACCACTGTGAGAAGACGCAGCTGGCCCCAGGAGGATGAGAGACACATGGGACAGAGCCGAGTGGCCTAGCTGGGTTGATCCTCCATTAGCCAATCCATTGTGGACTGAGGAAGCCGAGTCCTGAAGGTCACTGCAGAACGGAGCCTGGCTCAGGTGGGTACCTAACAGACCAAATATGGCTTTGAACTTGCCCCTCAGTCCAGTCCACAGCTCCTCAGCACTGTGCCCATCAGCACACATGGGTAACAGAGCCAGAACCCCCAAATTCCTAAGGCTGTGCATTCCTTTGTATCTGTCAACCTCCTTTAGTCTGGCTTCCCTGCTCCCCAAGGAATTCTTGTGGCCTCCAAGGACTGAATCCAGTCCCAGACCCTCCATGTCATCTTCCAACTGGCCGCTGTCTGCTGACGCAGCCTTGTTAAGACTGATGGCCAGCAGTGGTGAGAACTGCCACTGGGCACATCTGATGGGCCAGGCCCTGGGTGCTTTACAAGTTCTTTACTTAAATCTGCTTCTTTGGCTCCTCTCTCACACCATGTATGATCTGTCAGCAAATCCTACCAAATATATACCAGACGCAACCACTTCTCACAAGCTTCATGCCTATCACACGGGTCCAAGTCTCCCGTACTTCTCTTCTCACTGCCGCGGCCTCCCATCTTCTACCCTTGCCCCCATATAATCTGTTCTCAGCACACGGGCTAGATGGATGCTGCTGAGACATAAATCAGTCCATACTACATCTCTGCTCTAAAGTTCAGCAGCAGTCCATCTCTCCTAGAGTGAAAGCCAAAGTCTTTAAAATGGCCCACGAGGACCAATCTGCTCTTCCTATGACCTCTTTGGCCCTTTCCTTGACCTCAATCACTCTTCTCCAGCCTCTTGGGCCTTCCTGATGCTCCTACAATATGCCAGGCGTACTGCGTAAGCCCGGCAGTTCCCTGGAATGCCTCCTCCTAACTATCTATAGGATTTGCTGTCTTTTTCTCTTGAAGAAACTCACTTCTTCACAGAGGCCTCCACTGGCCACTCCATTAAAACAGCAACTCCAACCCCAGCTCTCTTGTCCCCTCTCAACTTCACCTTCCCAACTTTCTGACAGACTTCTTTATGGGGTTATTTTTGTCTGCCCTTAATGCAAAGTAAGTTCCATGAAAACAAAGATTTGTATTTAGTCCTGTATCCTCCATGTCCAGAATAATGCATGGTACATATACAGTGGGCCCTCAATAATCATCTCATTGGTCCTTAGATTTTCAACAACCTTGGCCGGTATTTACTATATTTTCTTGTCAGAAAATAAAATTGGTGTTCCAAGTGGTTTAGGTACTGGCTGTAGGCTGAGCCCCAGCTTCTTATCTGCGACCTTGCCTTGAAGCAACTCCAGAGGTACCATCAATCTTCCCCATCAACTGCCCCCTTCCTATCTTAGACCCTGAAAACTCAGGTTGGATTTATGGCACGTGCCAGTCTCCCAAAGCTCATGGCAGTCAGGTGTGCATGAGGGTCTCCCAGCCCCCTACTGTGGCTAAACAAAAGGCTCACCAAGGGTTTGTCTCCTAGTAAGTCACTGTCAAAGCAGGATGACTGATAAAATTCAGTTACTACCACAGACTCATAGCCTCCCGACACACATTCACCCTCTTTTATAAATGTGCATTCCTCTCTTGTGTATCCAGCAGGAAAATTTCCAATGAACATTGCCACGGTCCCATTATCAAAAAGAGAACATTAGTAGGGAAACATGCATTATTCAAACCTAGCTAATACGGTGCAACAAGGGGAAAAAAATTCCACTGATTCAATCATCCCTAGGAAAAGTGGATTGGCCCCAGCCCTGTGAGAACATTTTGAGTTCTTGTCCCCAATGTTCCAGGGAGGTAGGCGGGAGTCCCTATAACCCAGTGCAGTCCATTTGAGGTTAGTCTGTAGAGACAGCTCAGTGCACCTGGCCAAGAAGTAGGGGTGGAGTCAGAGTCTTCATGGTCTCCATGTCACTGGTTCTAATGTCCACCAGCTGGAGGGGGATGAGGAGAGGGCTGGAGCATCGTGGATGCCATACCCATGGTATGTTGCTGATGGGGACTTTGAGATGTAGGTAGATATGAAAAGAGTCGGTAAGAGGGAGCCCCTTTTCCCCCCTCCGCAAAGTTGCACTGAGGAAAAGCCTCTTGGTCTTCTCCCCTCTCAGGGTCCTGGAAGGAATCCTTCTGATTTCTCTGTCCATCCTCCCCACCTCTCCTTTCCCAGGAAGAACTGTCTATAAACCACACTGGATGACTCTGTCATGCTAGAGCTAATTTCTGTTCTTCTTCTTTTGCCTTCTGCTACTCACCACGGGTGGAGTTTATTATGGTGATGAGAAAGAACCTGAAATACTCCTGGGAAGGGTTGGTTTGATTTACATATAAACTTTGTGACTGCTCCTTTGAGCTGGGTCTCAGAGTCTGCATCACCCATGATGCCTTTGGGTACCACACGGCCCTGAGATGCACATTAGAATCCACAGGTAGAATATTTGTCCTCATAATGTTAGCCTGTGAGAGGCAGGCCTGCCTCTCTTTGGGCCAGGGTTCCTCATATGAATAACACAATTTCTAAATGATGCATGTTCAGGCCAGCTGACCCAGGTCCAAGATCACAAAGATGGATCCCACAGTGGCCCACACTATGTGGAAACTGATAGTGGGCCCAGAAAGTAGATCTAGGCAAGATCCACATCACCAGAGACACTGGCATCAAACCACTACCTCCAGATGCCAGGGCCTCCCATTCTGGGTGATCCCAAGAAAGTGGTCACATCCTAAATTGTACACAGCAAACTTGTTTTTTTAAACAGTCTGCCTGCTTGGTGATGAGGCTTCACGGACCATGGAGCACTATGGGAAATCAGCCACAAAGTGTGGTTGTTGGTGAGCTGGCTCTGCAGATCAGGGTGGACTAAGTATGCAGGATTGGAGGACAGGGAAGGACTCCCTCTAGATTTCCAGAGTACACCACCAGCAGCCCAGCCAGACAGAAAGGTCAAAGCCAGCAGATGGACAAAATAGCAAGAATCTAGAGAATTTCTGGGATGCATTTATTCATGTTTGCTCACTCATTCATTCATGGAGTGCCTGCTAGCCTCGTGCCAGTGATATTACACTGAAGCACTGGTCTCTGTAAAAAGAGGATTCGGTAACCATCAATGCAGAGAGAAGAAAAGAGAGCTTGGCACTGGCCTCATGTTTCTGGTCTCCCTCAAATGCACATCCTTTGATGCATGTAAGTGTGCATGCATATGCATGCATACATGCACATTCACGTCTACAAGCAACCTCACAAGTACACATTCACACACACGTGAACACATAACTACAAACAGTCACATACAAAATGCAAGTCACACACATATAGTACATGCTTTTCCCCTGTAGGTGAACAAAGTCAGGACTCCCAAGAGAAACATGTAGGCTCTAACTGGCTGATGGAAATCTTACTAGGTACATTCATCTCCTCCGAATGATAATGACTACAGGAGACTGCCAGGCTGCTCCATTCATCCTTTATATTCTGGTTAATTACAAGACATTTCCCCGCTGTTGTAAAGGTTAGTGGGACGCATGGTACACATTTAGCTAGAAGAATCTGGCAATACAAATGGCTTTCTAGTCTGCAGCATGTGTTATTCGGCTGAGCTAACAGGGGACAGGACCTGTTGGGGGAGGGTGGCCTGACCTGTCCCCAAGGCTCTGGGAGTCAAGAAGTGGATGGGCCCTTCCTTGAGTCACATTCCTCCAAGGAGTTGCTTCTTTTTGCCCCGGTGAGTTCAGACTTCCCTCCAGTAAGGCAAGCCTCTCCACTCTCCTTGTTGGTTCCCTTTTCCCTGCAATGTGGCTGCCTGCTAGTTGGACCAGCCCTTCTCCCCACTGTGCCCACTCCTCCTCAAATCCAGTGGGTTCACCCTTAGAATATTTCTCCAACATGTATCCTTCTTCGAGGTTCTAAGCATTCCTGCCTATAGTCTTTCTCTCTTGCTTGGGTTTTGTTCACAGATCATCCCCTCTAGACCATTTTTTAGAAATCTTTTGAAACCTGAAATCTGGTCTCCTCTTTTTTTGTGCTCGAAAAGCGTTGTGTGCATCCTACACGCTGTTCCATCCTTGATGCCTGGTGGCCACTTGTTCTGGAGACCTGTTTACTACCCACAGTCCTTTGCCAGATGAGGCCAGTGTCTGGAACAGTGGCTCCTCAACTCACTCAGTTTTGTGATAAAGATGTAAAATTTGGTACAGATTCCTGAGATCTAATGCTTTAAGGTGTAGCCTAGTGGAGTCGATAGCCTCTTGTGGAGCCAAATTGAAGGGTGATTCTTAAACAGAGTAGGGTGACTTCAAAGTAACAAAGATGACAAGTCAGCTGACTCACAGGAGAAACATACAACTACTGGCATCAGATGTGATCAGGAGGAGGCCAGGGTAGCACCACCCCCAGCCACCGTGATGGCAGGCTTGGTCACCCCAGAAGGCTTAGGAAGGTGTTAAACCAGTCGAGATCAGCAAAGGGGTAGTGTGGCATGTCCATGCTATAATTACTGAATTTAGGAAGCAGCCTAAACCTGCAACAACCCCTGAAGAGATGGCTCAATTTGCCACAGTGTTTGTAAATGGAGACAGAGGACTCAGCTGCCTCATTTCTGATGTGATCTGATGTCATCTGGAAGGGTGGCATCACAGCAAAGGCCTCAAAGCATCGAGTGATAAATTAGAAACAGAAGGCACAGAGACTGACCAAGATTACAACTCTTTCTACTCCAAAAACATCTAAAATTCAGAGAGGTCACCTCTGGGATGCTTACGATTTCCAGGGTCCAGTGTGTTGGGCTCATTCTTGAAATAGCCAACGACCATGGAAAAATCTTCATTCATAATTGCTGGGGATGCTCTTACTACTTATTTTAATTAGGCTAAAAGTTGGCTTTTAGGTCACATCCGTCAAAACTCTAGATTTTAGTAATGTAGAAAGATCCAACAAAGCTATTGTTATTGGTGGCATGGGGTTTTTGGAAAAGAGAGGTTGGCCCTAAATCCTGACAGACTTATGAACAAAAATGATGTCATGTTCTCACAGGGAAAGGGTGACAAGACACGAACTGAGAAACATATGCAAGAAATCATTGAGCAGTTACTACTAGTGTTGATGAAAAAAGGAAGACTAAATGAACATCTGGCAAAACTTCAGCTGCAGTAGCTCTGCTGAAGATTGATGGGATAAACGACATGGAAGGAAATGAAAAGAAATAGTTACAGATGTATTGAATGCTACAGGGTTTGCTACTGAAAAAATGCTATCATGTAGGCACCTTGGTGCACTCCCTCTTTAGATTCACTCCTTTGGCTAATGAAGAGCAAGTAAATGACTGGTACAGAAATAATTAAAAGAACACCACCAATTCTGGTAATAACCACTGGTATGAATGCAGGTGTTGAAGAATCGCTGATAGTTAAGAAAATTCGGCAGAGCTTCTCAGGAGCTGGCTATGTATTATGCTTGGTGATTTTTTTTTTAATATGGAAAAAAAAATCATTGTCCTGTCAAAGGTTATGAGAAATGCTTGTTGGATGCCATGGTGTGGCTTTTCTATTAATCACAGTAGATCTCCTAGCCACTGGAATTCCTAAAGAAGACAGGCATGGTAGACAGGCTTCGGGGGTGGCATGTTCTAATTCCTGGAATACTACTTTGCCGTAATTAATGGTCATGACAGCCTTCATTAACAACCTCAGATAATTCAGCTGGAGAATATGAGAAGAGGAAAGCTGTTTAAGGGAATCTCTATAGCCCTCAGTTTCTGGGTAATGCCATCCTGTCCACCTGGATGTCTTCCTCCCATTCTCTGCCTGGTTACATCTTCCTAGTAGGTAGCCAGGGCCCTGTGCAAATGTTGTTGCCTCTGTGTGGCTCTCTCCATCTCTCCTATACAAGTCACTGCCCTCTCAAGGCTTCATTCAGATCATCGTTTTGGGTTTTTGTTGTTGTTGTTGTTGTTTTTGGTGCCAGGGATCAAACTCAGGGCCTTGCTCTTGCTAGGCAAACACTGTAACCGCTGTGCTAAATCCCCAGCCCCTCAAATCTTTGTTCAATCTTTACTCACACGGGTATGCCACATCTCCTTCTAGCTATTGCCCCAGGAGCTTCAGTGTTGACATCCTGGGACTGACACAGCCAGGAGCACACAAGTTTCCCACTATCCTAGTTTCCTAGTTTGATGACTGAATGGATGAATGGGCCAGTCGTTAGAAGAATATGTGGTTGAAAGTCTTATACTGGCAAAAGGATGGGTTACACGTGAGACCCGCGGAGGTGGGGGTGCCGTATTTCATGTTTATGTGTTGGAAACAGGTTTACTCTTGACTGGAGCTTGGCTTTGTGGCTACCTGGCCATAGCCTCCTGAGCCAGACATCAACAATCCTGCAAATTGTGCAGAGGCCTCTGGAGATTTGGAGCTTGGAAATGAGGCTAGAAACAGTTTGGCAGCTCAGCGGGCCAACTACAGTAGGACAAAGGAGCCAAAGCTTAGACGCCGGATGCCTGAGGCACTTTTCTGCCCTGAGACTTCGAGTCAGCCATAAGCAAGAAAGCAGCATGCTCAGAGAGAAAACAGAAGCTCCTGCTTGGTATTACAACAGGCCTTGAGCACCTTAATAAACGCAAATGCTTTTCAAATGGCAAAGTCTGTTCTGTAAACCATCAAGGCCCAGCACAAGGCATCTAGAAGCCCGAGTTGTTGATGGTTTTCACTGAGGACTATCTTCCATCTCTTGGTCACCGGGGTTGACTTGGTCAGAGAGGCAGTGAGACGGATAGCAGGGCCAGGCTTGGATTTGGCTGCAGGGAGGGTCAGGTGCCAGACACTGGTCATCAGGTGAGTGGGCGAGGAGGCAAAGGGCTGGTGTCAGAGGAAGAGTCAGCCAATCCAGGTCCTTTTCCCTCACTGCACAAAGTTTCACCATACAAAGGATTGGAGGTGATTCTCATGGTGGGGTATATGGGTGAGGGTTTCGTTTCCTGACCACCTACCATACACCTAGTGTTTACCAGGATTTCTTTGAATGTCCAATAGCTCTTGAGGTTAATAACATTCCTTGTCTACAGATGAGGAGGATCATAGGGGTTTCCTTATCCTCCCTGCCAGGGAAACCTTCAATAGTTGCAGTTGTTAACCATTGAGTGCATTTAAAAAGTCTCTTTTCAGCATCATTCCTTGTAGACGTTGGGGAGAAACAATCAAGAAAGCAATTAACACCCTGGAAAGGTCTGGGAAGATTTCTCAATGGAGGCAGAGGGCCTGATGATACGACTTCATTAGGTCTTCCAGAACTGGAAGGAACCTAAAGGTTTCCTTCAAACCTTAAAGATTTCCTTAAAGAATATTTTAATACACACTGGAGTAAATGCCACAAAGCATAGATCCAAGAGGGACTGCTCTGGCAGCATACCACCCTCTCATCCCCTATCAAAGCACCTGTGGGAGACCCCCTTGGTCTTCAGGAATCCACTTTCAAAGTTTTCAAAACCACTCTTTGGCCCCATTCTGTCATGTTATACATATGGGAAGGGGAAAGGTGATCTCGGCTTCCACTCTGGCTTGAAACTTTCATCCCTCTGTCTGGAGCCCAAACCCCTTTTCCCTGAGCTGCAGAGCCACAGAATAGCCAATGGATTACTAGCTAGTCCCTCAACCCTCACATCCCAACACTAACCAAGAATCAATATTTCAAGCACAATTCATCCCCTGTCTGTCTTTGTCTCTGTTCTAGGCCATCTTGGTTAGCAGTAACGTTTTTCATCCACTTAAGCTAGAAATCCTAACTCCATCTTCTCTTTCACTACATCTGCTCCCAACCCCACCAAATCCAATCAGTCATGAGTCTAGTATGGTTCACCCTGGAGATTTCTCTCCTAGTCTGTCTCTTCCTTTTCAGTTCATTCCCTCAATTCCTCTTCAGCTCCATTCCCTTATCACTGTATGCTTCTCTTCGTTACTTTTCTCATTGCTGAGACAAAATACTCAACATCCAAAGTTAAAGATAGAAAGGTTTATTTCGGCACACACTTTGTAGAGGTTTCACTCCATGATTGGGTGGCTCCAAGGCTGGGTGGCAGGGAAGAGGGCATCGCAGAGGAGAAACAGTTCATGGCAGGCAGAAGGCAGCAAAATCAGCAAGCAGGGACAATAGCAGCCCTTGTTCTGTCCCTTACAGTCTATCACACCCAGGTTAGGGCACCCTTAATCCTAGCATCACACCATTAATCAATCCCAAGATCACATCCTTATTTCCAGTACACACACTCTAGACCCAGCCGCCTCTGAAAAGCTCCACCTACGACTGCAAGAGGCTTTGGGGGGACATCTAGATACAGGCCATAACAATGCTCAAAGACTCTTAAGTGTCCTCCCTGTGTTCGTCCTGGAGCAAAGACCTTTCTAAAATGGAAGTGTGATCATGTCTCTTCTCTGATTCCAAGTGTCTGCTCTCATCCATGATCCAAGGCAGAAGTCCACCTTTGCTGAGATTTTCAGCACTTGATCTCCACCTCACCTTTCAGCCTCTGGACTTGCAGCCCTGTTTACCTTTGCCCTGGATGGGAGACTTGCCCAGATGTTGGCAAACTTTGTGAAGAGAATGGTAATAAATATATTAGGCTTGTGGTCACCACCCCAGTTGCAAACTGCTCAGCTCTGCCCTGGTAGTGCTAAAGCAGGCAGAGACAAAGTGGGAATGAAGGTGTATAGTTGTTTTCCAATACTCTTTATTTGTAGACACTGAAATTTGAATTTCACACAATTTTCAAGTGTCATGAAATATTCTTCTTTTGTTTTTGTTTTCCTTAAACTGTTTTAAAATGTGAAACCTACTTTTTGTGTGAGAGTTTTTCAAAGGCAGGCAGAGTGCTGGATTCGGGCTGCAATCCACACGCACATAAATGTTTGTGGTTCTGTAGACTCAGCAGGTTTAGGTTGTCTTGTCCTTTTCCCTACCTGGGATGATTTGTCCAGCTGTCTGTCTGGCATCTTTTTGAGATTGTCCTATAAGTCTCTGACTCTCACTCTCATTGTTTTTCGGCTTTTCTTAGGTTTCTCCAGCAAAATTAATTGATCCTTTGTCTCTAGTCCTAGAGCTTTTATTTATTTATTTATTTTTTTGGAGCTGGGGATTGAATTTGGGGCCTTATGCTTGCAAGGCAAGCACTCTAACCGCTGAGCTAAATCCCCAGCCCTTAGTCCTAGAACTTTTAATTGGGCCTCCATGATGGCTCTTAGGCTGTATGGAAGTTACAGATCAATGTCTGTGGCCCCCGTTAGCCTTGAGAGCAGAGATGGGCCTTGTAGTGTTCATCTTTCTACAGGCGCACTGTGATGTCACGCAGCGAATGTCTGTGTGATGGAATACACTGCCCATTACCTGACAGCCAGTTTGAGGTGCATCCCCACCAGCGTGCAGACCTTCTGGTACTCTGGGGGTCAGCTGAAACTGTCTGGACACAAATCCCCTAAATTCTGACTGGACTAACACAGGATGGAAGGTGTCGCGTTGTGGGTAATTTTTCTATCTTTTTTTTCAATTTAGTTTTTGTTTCCCTGAGAAAAACTATCCATCAGTATAATTAGAGTTGGTGGTTATTAGCTCTGAAGGGCCATAGATCACTTGAGGCTGTAATGTTCAAAAGCTGAGCATGGGTGAAACTAAGCCCTGCCAATGATGATTCTTTGCCCGCCCTTCAGAGATCAGGGCCCTGTCTTCAGGTTTCTTTGCCTCACTCTGGGACCCACAGGGCTGACCTCTTCGGACTTCCTGCAAGCAAGGGGGCCCATTGGAAACACCACCCGGCCTCCCTGGGCACTGGGCAGGCAGAGCAGGACAGGCAGAGCTCCCTGCTGCTGGCTTCCCATTGAGTTGGCAGGTGGGAACCAGGACAGGTTGGATGAGGGAGGAGAGAGGGGCCTGGTCACTGACACTGTGGCCATGCCTCCTGCACTATGGGTGGGCAGTGGCTTTTCATGTCTGCTGGGGGGCTCCTCTTCCACGGCTTCAGTTATTGCTACTCAGCGAGTGATGGTAAAGGTCCTTACAGCTGAGTGATGCTAAAGGTCTTTGAGTGTGAACCTTACTGTTCCTGTGAATTCCATTAACCCCACCCTTATTTCTATGAATTGTCCCTTTACTAAACCCCCTCCAGCTGAAACCAAGAAGTCTCCAGCCCATGATGTCAGTAGTGCTGAGGCTGAGAAACCTGCTTTACAGAGTCACCAACTCAATTACTGAATGATCATTTTACATCCTTGCACCATACATCTTCCATCTGGGAACCACTAGAAGTAGGTCCTGGAGAGAACCATGGATTAACACAATCAGAGTCATGAAGCACTGCAGATCCACACTGACACCGCTAGACTTCCGATCGGGGCCTAGTATACTGTTAATGAGACTCTAAGCTCGAGGTGTATGCACTCTACAGCTCTCTCTCTCTCCTTATCTGTAAAACGGGGCTAATAATAAACCTACTTACTGCAACCACAGCTAGGATGGGGTGAGGACTGAAGTGCCACATGTCCACCATCTCAGCAGCCACCTTAGACACAGGCACGCAGGGACAGGCAGATGCCGTGCAGGGCTGGTTTAGGGGAGAAAGGATCTGCTTTCAAGAAGCCCAGGAATGAAATGGGGTTTTTCAGATTGTGAGTTGTCTGCTGCTACAGAGTTTTGAAATTAATTTAAAGGTTAGAGCCAGCATTTAAAAATGGAAAAGAAAATTTCAGGGTACATTACATTTAGTAAGAGTAAATACCTTTTGGTGACATTTTCCCTTTGGTTGCCTCTGTGTAGTTTTCTCTGTGTGTGTGTGTGTGTGTGTGTGTGTGTGTGTGTGTGTGTGTGCGTGTGTGTATATCTGTGTATCAGTCAAATAGGAAAAGGGAGACCATAGGAAGGAAGCACCATAAGAAAAGACACTGTGAATTTTCAGAAAAACTCATAGGCCTGTGAATGAATCTGCGTTTCACGGTTTATGAGCTGTGTGACCCTGGGCTATTTACATACGTGTCTGAGCCTCGGCTGGAAAAATTCAAATGAAAACCACATATGTCTCTGTGCTATGAGGAGGAATGCACAGGACAACACATGTAGGGGCCAGCACACAGCAGGTATGCAATCAGTGATCTAGAGACTGCCTGGTCTGGGTTCTTGTTGCTCTTGCCTGGCATCAGACCTTAACCTATTACAATGACAAATGGGCCCTGGTCACTTGAAATGTGAGAAACACTCAACACTTATTTAACCGGAAAAAATTACTGTAACATTCAGCAATACTTTTCTATCTGGGAAAACACAACAGAGAGATGCAGACAGGTATCTCCCACACAAAGGCCCAGCCTCGGCAGTGACAAAACATCTCCAGGAAAGCTCCTCAGACCAGGAGGTTTCTTGCTCACTTTGTAGGTATTTCAAAGGTGACCTGCTACCCTAGGACCTGAGTGATTAAGGCGACTCAGACCCTAAAGACAACACTTCTGCCTCCAGTGCAGCTTTTAGTCCAGTTTTTAGCTGGAGAGCTTGGTCCCTCCAGCTAAAAGAGATCAGACCAGGAGTGGCAGGTGGGCCTTGAGGAGGGACTTCCAGGGACCTTGAGGAGGGGGCTCTGGGTGGGCCAGCAGGCACTTGGCCTTGCGGCCCAGGGCTCTGTAGAAGGCCTTATACTTAATAGGCACACAATTTAAGTACATTGTCAAATCTACTAAAACCAGTAGCAATTTGTGATTAGTAATAGTTACAGGCTTACTGAGCACATTATGAGGCCAACATTTGGTGTTTATAAATTTAGAGCATTCTGAATAAACTTCAGGTTGAGAAGGAAGCCCTTCCCACTCCTCTGCATCCACTGGCCTGTTGATCTCCTCCGGCTCAGGTCCCCTCCTTTTGGATTAACCCACTTCTTTTTGTGGATGGCTCATGGGGCTGGGAAATTCTTCATTACTGGAGCAGAAATGTGCTTACCTGCAATTTCCACCTGCTACTCCTGGTCTGATCTCTTGCCACTAGTCTGCTCTTCCCAGATTGGAGCACATTAGCTCCACCACTCCCTAAAGTGATTTTGTCTATGTCTATAATACAGCTGTGTTCTAGGTAAAATGAAAAAGGGCAGAAGTGTGGGATGCTCCCCTGCTGTGTATGGAGAACGGCTACATGCTGGTGGGCAAAAGGGTGGCTGCGGCTCAAAGGCAGCAGGTCAGGTGGCCTTGGGGAAGTGGCTTCATTTCTCTGAGCATCAGCTTCCTTATCTCTATAACAAGGACGGGGACAGTATGCACCTGGTAGTGTAACTAATGGCGAGGATGACATTAGATGATGCTTGTCCAGGGCCTAGCACTGAGTGCCTCTCCCGGGAGGCATTCTGGGCATATTCACTAGTAGGATCAGCCTGGCCCAAAGAGGGGTGGCTGAGGCTACCGTCCAAGGAATGTTACTCCCTGACTGGACCACAGGGCAGATGCACAGATGCAGAGAAGCAGAGTCCTGGGTCTGCAGACAGGAACAGATGGGGAGGGAGGGATGCCCTGAAGCCACATGGGACACAGAGCTGTCTTTGCCACCTACAGAGGAGTCCTGGTGGCCCCAACACTGCCTACCTTGGTACTGAGCGCTGAAGCCGCGCTGCCGGTGGTTGCCATCTGACGTGAAGTGCAGCCGCAGCCAGTTCTTGCTGCTGATGACAGGCGCTGGGAGGCTGGCTCCAGTAAACCTGTAGGGATAGGACAAAGTGGGGTCAGGGAGCAGAGCTGGGAGGTGGCCTGGTCATCCAGGAGTCTCCCCACTCCCCAGGCATGTTCAGCCCCAGCCTGGCCCTGGAGCAGGGGACCAGACCTGTGCTAGCCTGGAGCCCTCCAGCAGCCTGGGGCCTGCGCAGCTCCATCTGGCTTCTCCCAGCCTCATCCCACCACAAGGTCCCTGAGCTGAGGGGGTTCGGGGGCAGGGACTGGGCCCAGGGCAGCAGAGGAGCAGAGGCTTTCATCCCCCAGACATTTTACGCATTCTCTTTCTCCAGGCCTTTGCCTTTCATGCCTGGAATAACCCACCTGTAGTCCTTTCTGCTGCAACCATGCTGTCACCTGAGAGAGTCCAAGAGTCCCTGGAATGTCATACCCCAGGACAGCTTTTCTATCGTTGTTGGCTTTGAAGCCTTTTAGACCTTGGTTCAGATCTGGCTTCCTTAGTGAGACCTTGGACTCTTCACTGAACTTTTCTAAGGATAGGAATGACACCCGCCTGAAGGGTCTGCGGGATTAAAAGGGAAAACTGGTGTCCGATTTATTTCACTTAAGAGTATGGTCTCAAGGTGCATCCATTTACCTAGAAATGCCCCAAGCTTATAGTTCTTTATGGCAGAGTAGTACTCCATTTGTATGAAAAAAAAAAAAAAAACCCACATCTTCTTTATCCATTCACCGGCTGATGGGCATTGGGGCTGTTTCCAAGACTTAGCTAGTACAAACTGCCACCGTGCCCCTCTAAACATGGGCGTGCATATATCACTGTGGTCTGATGCTCTGAATTCTTTTGGGAAGATACCAAGAAGGGGAATAGCTGGGTCAAATGGAACCTGGACTTTCAGTTTTTTGAGGACTCTCCATTGTTTCTCTTGTGTGAGAAACAGAAAGTGTAAATAAGGACCGAAATGTATTATAGTGGAAAAAGAAGAAATTGTTCAAATGGGAGGGGGCAGGGGGAAAGGAAGGGAGGGACCAGGAAAAAAAAAAGAGAATAGAAGGAAAATAATGGAAACAAAGCTTTTGTAAATAAGGAAGGGAAGAGGGGTTGAAGGAAGGGGAGGGGCATGGGGACAAAAGTAGAAGCAAGATATATCATGCACAGAAACAAATTCCCTGTGATGAACGTTATCATTATGTATATCTAAAATGTACCACTAAAATAAAATTTGAAAAAAAAAAAAGAGAACTGGGGATAGAACCCAGTCTGGAGTCAGGTGCACATCAGCTCCTTGAATGTAACCTTCCTTCCCTTCCTCTGCGAGGCACAACACTATCCCAATAATAACTCAGTTATCCGGGCATGTGTTTGCCTGAGACGGTTCCTCAAAGAGCACAGTGTGGCTCAGAGGTCAAGAAGTTCAAGTCCTAGTGCGATTGGCTGTGTCCCCTTAACTAAAAAAAAATCACCTAATCCCTCTGAGACTCAGTGACCTTATCTATAAAATGGGAACAATAATAACTGAGGCAGGAAAGCTCCAGGGCCTAAGACTCCGGATTCCAGCATGGAGTCATAAAATTCTTCCCAGCTCTTTAGAAATGGTCAATGGCTGATCCAACTTGTTCCTAGTCACATGCTTTTGTAATCAAACCCCCTCCACATTCTGCACCCATTACCTCTGTGTTCCTCACTGGTAATGTGGAAGTGTATCTGTGCATGTTTAGGAGCCAATCGTCTAGAAGCTTTTAAATCTTTTCCTTATGGGGGAACGAGGGAACTGGCGAGAAAGGATGTTGTAAAATTCTATAAAAACCCTGAAGTCGCTTTGTTTGGGGTGCAGGGTCTTGGAGTGTGAACTTTCCTGGGTCTGTCGAAGTAAATAAACCTGAGTTCTCTAACTCTCTGCCTGGGGCCTGGCTTCTCAACAGTCAATTTCTGCAACATAACCGCTCCCTCAAAAGGCCATCAGAACTCAATCACTTAATACTCAGAGGAGGCCTTGGCACAGTCCCTGGCAAGAGCAGTTCTTGGTAATGGCCGCTGCTGTTTTATCCTGCATCTCAGTTCCTAGCACCCAACACCAGCCTTGGTACAAGGCAGACAGATAAAGGTTCCATCCGAAAGTAGGTGGTGTAGTCACAAGAGGATAATTCCAGGAATTTGATGAATGACCCTTTACAAAGACAAGGACAGTCTGTAAGGAAAGGTAGGGAAGTCCCCTGGGCTGGTAATGAGGCAGGAGGTAGCCAAGGAAACAGCAGATGAAACAAGGAATGGCCTGCTTTGGAACTTACTTTCTGCGTTAGGTTCACCGTCTGAGTTAAACAGCCCAGGACCAGGACATCTGGGTCCAAATACAATGGAGGAAAGTAACCAGGTAACCTAATTTATACACAATAAGTATCCTGGCATGTGCGCAGCAGCTCTTTGGCCAAAGTGGGCCTTAATTACTGTGTCACAATGCCGTTGTCACCCATCTCTCTTTGAGCTCCATGACAATTCCTCTAAAGGCCGTAAAAGGTAAAAAAACCTCCACCACATGATGGAGGGGCACAGCCAAGCTGCTGATTGGCAGAGACCAAACCTCAGTCCAACCCCTCAATCCCACCCCAAACATTAATGCTTAACACCCTCAGCACCAAGGCCGCTCTGCCCTGTGGAGTGTACTTTCATTTTTCAAGAAATCTTTGATCTTACTGCTCCTTTGGCATGTTCCGCTTAATTCCTTGTTCCAGGTATCAAGAACCTGGACAAGACTCCTGATTTGGAAACTGTAACAGGGAGCTCATTACCGCTCCTTGTCTTTCTCCTCCTGAGCAGAGAGAAGAAATTCCCTAACACAACGAGCATGGCAAAAGCCACTATATAGAACCTAGATCTTCAGTAGGGCTAAGGATGGTTTGTAAAGACCCTACCAGGAAAGAGCAAGTTATAAATACTCAGAACTCACTCTTTCCCCTCCAGTCTCCTGTTGATGCTCCTGTTGATCTAGCCCAATTGGAAGGCAGAGGAAAAGGAGGGAATACTGATGTTTCTCCCTCCGTTAGTTGCCCCTGGAACAGAGCAGGGAAAAGGTGAGTGACAGGATTTGGAGGGGCAGACAGAAGAGCTCCAGCATTGTGGGATTTCATAAATATGTATTAAACAAAAGACTTAACCAAGGAGCCTTACACCCTGCACATCTGAATTGTTACTATAATGAAAATGCTGACACATAGCAAACTCTAGGAATATAACCCATATTGCTAGGGTGGGAACTATTATAGAAACCAATTACTGTATTTCACCAGATCCCATTTAAAATAGTTTATTACAGGGGGAATCATTTAAGTTTTCTAAGAGTCACAAATGGCACTGTGGGCTTTCTTTTTTCCCCAGGCCAAATTCAATTCTATCTCAATGACAAAGTTTAGAGGCTATTTACATAAGGGAAGTAGAAATAGGGAGAATTTACCTGAATAATTCAGAACCAAAAGGCTCTTTACTGCAAAAAGGAGTGAGGAGAGGGTGCTGGGGTCTCAAGAGCAGCATGAAGGGAATGATCCAGATTGGAACGCAGGTCAGGGAGACCTCCCTACAGCTGAGATCTGGCAGGAATGCACTAACCTCCATGCTACAGCTGAGCCAGCCCTTGGGGACAGCTCCCAACTCCCATCTCTCCCACACCTTTCTGGTCCCAGCAATCCTGGAAATTAATTGTTCATTCCCCACGCTTATCCTTGAAGGGCCCCGAGTTGCTGGTGCACCTTTACTCCACTCTGTCCCTGCCTCTCCAGGCGTGCAAGTTGAGCAGTCCAGGGTTTTCTGGGACCCATCAAAGAACTGGAGGTTTATATGGCAGGACTCTCATCAAATTCTGCCACTGAGATCATGCCAGGCTTTGCTCAAAACCCTCCAATAAGCTGGGCATGGTGGCACACGGCTGTACCCCTAGCACCCTGGGAGGCTGAGGCAGAAGGATCGTAAATTCCCCAGCCTAGGCAATTTAGTAACTTAGCAAGACCTTTCTCAGAATAAAAATAATCTAAGGGCCAGGGAGATAATTCAGTGCAAGTACCCCAGGTTTGAAGAAGCTTAGGAGAAATAAGGTAGGTAGAAAAGAGACAAGGAAAATCATAATTTTGCACTCCATTTTGATTTGCAAGTCATAAAATTGCACTTTTGGAAGACTGCAACTTCTGGGCACAAAGCTACCCAAGGTTATCCATATCTGCACTCCCTACGCTTGTTTGTACTTTTTATTTGTTTTTTTCTTCCAGGCCCATCACACACCAAATCTCTTAAAGATACTATAAATCTATATGTTAGCGTAGTTGATAAGCTAAAGTGCAGAAATCTGACCTTAACATAGAGAAACAGATTCAAAGCATTCAAAGAATGTGCTTAGGCAAAACATCTTAGATCATCTGTCTTAAGAAAAAAAAAATTAAGTGGATTGGGCCCCTACCCTTCTCCTATGAAATGGCCCACCCTTTCATCTGTCAAATGAGCCATCACCTTCCTACCATGGGTGGGCTGTCACCTTTATCTGGTAAACCAAGCCTGAACTCTATAGATTCACTAATTCTACAGATTTCCACTCTTCAAATCACATAACTATTCCCAGCTCCAGACTATAGGGATCTCCCCTTTTGAGGACCCGCATTCTCTTTTCTTTGAGTGTACTTTGAATTCTGTCTGGTAAACCTATTTATTCCTCTCACTGAGGCTTCTTGAAAATTCTTTCACTGTCATGGAGGTCCTGCCCACAAGCGAAGTGAGTCTGGGTTTCTTATTTCCGCTTTAGGTGCCAGCTTGGGCCCCACTAGTGAGAGGTTTGATTCCCAGCACTGCAAACAAACAAAAAACCTCCAATAAAGGGAAAGACTACCAGTAGAGACAACGACATGGATGAATCTCAAAAGCTGGGAGATGTGAGTAGGTACTTACTGGGAGTATGTTCTGTGCGATCCTCTTTAGCGAGAGAAAGCAGATTAGTGGCTGCAAGAGCTGGAAGCAGGTGGCGAAGATGGGGACTGCCTGGCTGAGAAGGAGTATAAGGGGGGGTGATGGAAAGCTTCCAAACCTTTAAATGAGATCTTAACTATATGGGAGGTGCTCACTTGTCAAAGCTCCAAATAAACTGCACGTTTACAATGGGCAATTTTACTTTATGTAAATTATACTTTAATAGAGCTAATTAAAAACAAACCAAAATGAACCTTTGACAGCTCTAATACACAGAGTAAAAGACCTTACTGGTGACTCACAAGGCCTTAAAAAAGTCAATTGTGGGGGCTGGGGATTTAGCTCAGTGATTAGAGTGCTTGCCTTGCAAGCACAAGGCCCTGAGTTCAATTCCCAGCACCAAAAAAAAAAAAAAAAAAAGTCAATTGTGCCCGGCATGGTGGTGCATGCCTATAGCTCCAGCATGCTGGGAGGCTGAGGCAGGAGGATCACAAATTTGAAGCCAGCTTGGGCAACTTAGTTGAAAGAGCAGCAGTTTAATGAAAGAGCAGCTCACCCTCAACTGCTGGGTGGTCAGTTTAATGAAAGAGCAGCTCGACCTCAACTGCTGGGTGGTCAGTAAAGAATGTTCCATGTTATGTCTATTAGAGCCGTTCTGTCACAACCCGGTATCGGGAAGTTATTTGTTCCAGGATTGTGCAAGAAGGGCAAGGACATCTTGTCCCAGGAATGTGCAAGAAGAGCAAGAAAGAAGAGAGAACAAAGGCGACAACAAGGACCAATCGTGGGCTGCCACACTGCTTGTTGGAACCAACCACGCACTGCCACAATATCCCATCCCGTACTCTTTCTGTACTCCTTCCCCATAAAAACCCCTCACTTCTGTAGTTCGGGGCCTTTACCGCTGTTTCTTGTACGAGACATGTATTGGCCCAGAGCTCTGTTTAAACAATAGCTTGTTGTTTTTACATCGAACCTGGTCTCTTGTTGTTCTTGGGCGCCGCTCTCCCTGGTCCCGGGTAAGTTGGGAAGGTTTTCAGCCTTAACAAGTAAGACCCTGTCATACACACACACACACACACACACACACACACACACAGTCTGAGGATGTAGTTCAGTGTGAACGCCCTGGTTCAATCCCAGCACTGAAAAAGAAGCCAGCTGCCTTCTCCTTTCCTGAGGAGTCCTCTTCTTACTCTTTATATTCCAGCTAACTGGGGATTCTACTGGCCCGCTGCTGCCTCAGGGTCTTTGCACTTGACATCTCCTCTGCCTGCTATGCTGGCTGTTCCTCAGACCTCCAGCCGGCCTGCCCGCTTCCTTCCTCTAAGCCTTTGCTCAAACGTCGCCTCAGTGGAGTCCTCCTGGTCTGACTCCTGGCTGCCTTTCCATCCTGAGTATGTGTTTCTAGTTGACCAGAAGAGTTGTGTGTACAGGGACACATATTGCTCTTTCATATCTCTCTCCCTTTGTACTTGTTACCCTTTATCGCCTTTCCCATTGCATCACCTGGCTGCACAGAAAGGTATGGAAACTTGCTCGGGGTTACACAGCTATGGAGTGGCAAAGGCGGGATTCAAACTCAGGCCACCTCATTCAGTGCTCATGTCCTCAGCCGTTACATGATACTGTCACATACATGCAAGCACCCAGGAAGGAGGCAGAACGGCCTAGTCTGAATTCCATTCGGTTTCTGCCCCCCTCCCAGTCCTTCCTCCCAGGATCCTCTTTAATTTTGCTCCTCTTAGAATCATAATTAAAGGAGAGAAACACAAAGAGAGAGTCTCCCCTTCAAACCTTTCTGTCCACATTAACTTCACCATAGGGGGCCTGGGGAATTCCAAGCTGGCCCAGTAAATTGCTATTGCAGTACAACACAAAATGTATTTAAGCAATTACTCTCGCATTTTTTTTTCTTTTTGGTAAATTGACTTCTGTTAAATGGGGCTTCATTAATGGAATGTGGCTTGAGGAGAATTAAAAAAAAATCACTGCCTTTAATGCACGTGGTTGATTATGGGAAAAGGGGCTTGGAGTTCTTTGGCAGAAAGCACTAAGCCTTTCTCTTGGTAATAGGAGAGCTCAGAGCAGACTTTGTGGAAGGCGTTTCTTCTTAGGAGCTTCTGGCGCAGACAGGAAGTTGGGGTGCTGAGATACCCACCCCCACTAGATGACAAGGGTGACTCTCCAGGGATTGCTGCCTGATTGTAAGCCGAGAGGAAGGGGGTTGTGGTTGAAATCCCAGCATCCCCGAACACTGACAGCCACAGGAGAACCTACACGGATCCGTGCACAGGCGCACAGTGTGGGCCACTCCCTCATGCTTCGGGGACACCGGGAGCCCCTCAAGGCCTGTGATCACCAGGAGTCAGCAGGGTGTCCCCATCCCTGTGCTGCTTCCACTTCCACTTCTCTTGGAAATTAGAATCTGGCTTCTGAGCGCCCAGAGCAACTCCTGTGGGCAAAGTCTCCTACCCGAGCTCTGGGCATTGCCAGCCCTGACAGAGAGTGGAAGATCTTCCTCTTCCTAGAACCAAGCATCAACCTTGCCTTCATCCTCAAGTTCGGCCTGGGAAAATGGGAACTATGGGAGGTGCTCACCACCCTGGCTCTTCCTCCGACCCCTGCTACAGGGGATGGAGAGGCCACCACGGAAGTCTTGGAATTGTTATGATCAGTGGTGAGCAAAGGGCACCAAGGCTTTTACTGGAGGCTGATTGCTATCCTACTCTCTACCTAATCTTCCCCTCATCCCGGAAGCTAGCCTTTATTGACTCAGTCTTGCCACTTGGTCTCATCACAGATGCTTTTCGTAATCGTGCTTCCATCAGCCAAATTCCTAGGACTTGTGCTAAGTCAAGACAATCCCATGAGGGGAGGGGAATGGGAAAAAAAGAAGCAGTAAGAGATACCATTTACAGGCATAAATTACCTGTGATGAATGTTATCATTATGTTTATCTAAAATGCACCACTAGAATAAAAAAAAAAGACAATTCCATAATGTTTTCGCAAGACAATCCCATCATGTTATATGTTTTCCAAAAACTGGTGGATGCCTGGAATGAACATACGGCCCTGTGAGCAATGGACTGCTGGAGTCTCCCAGCTCTGGGCTTATCTATAAAAAG